>CAUYON010117511.1:0-15112 GCA_963573935.1 Arctocebus calabarensis
ATTTCTGATGCAAATTTTTTGTTTCAATTACAATAAGTAAAAGAGGTTTAGTTAAGATTCAGCAGAAAATGCACCGTAGCTGGCGAAACTTATTAAAGGTAAAGTATTAATGTCTTTATATAGTGATCAAGGAAATGCCATGAAGGATATCTATAACAGTACGATCAAAATATTTCTGAATGTATATGAATCGTGCCCTGTGATTGCACCAATGTACATAATTATGATTCAATAAAATTATTAAAAAAAAAAGATTCAGCAGAAAAGGGGCTTTGCTGGAGGGCACAAACCATTCATATTCCATTCTCTAGGACTTTTCTTTTGCTCCTGCACCTGGTAGGGAGCTTTGCACTAACAGGGTATTCAATAATGCCTAAAGAACTCAAATTTTGATGGATTTGCCCTCATACATAAATGTTCTATGCTTAGAATATGTGTAATATGTGATGTGATGTGTGCAGGAGTGTATGGGTAGGTAGGTGTGTATACTTGGGAAAAAATATATATAGAGAGAGATAAAGATATGTGAACACTAGAGATGAAGGAATTCATTAATTTCTTCCTCACATACTTATTGAGTGCCTACTGTGTGATAGACACAAGCCTAGGGAAACAAACAAAATTACTAGCTTTGTGGTATCTATATTTGAATGAAGGAAAGAAAATAACAAACGTGTTGTGAAGAAAAGTAAAGCAAGATGAGAGAATGGAGAATGATGGATGGGGTGTGTCGGGTGGCCAGGGAAGCCTATTTGAGTAGAAATATGAATAAAACAAGAGTTAGATATACGGCTGTTTTTCAGAATTCATTCTAGGAAGATGAAACAGCAAGTGCAAAGGCCCTGAGGCAGCAGCTACTTTGTGTGTTACAGAAACAAAGATGCCAATGTGGTTGAAGAATAGTAAAGTCAAGGAGTGGTAGTCAGGGGCCAGATTATGTAGGCCTTTACATGTCTTGGTGAAGATTTTGAATTTTGTTCTGAGTGTGAAGGGAAGTCATTGGAAGATTTTGACGAAGATGATGATAAATGATGTAAATTTTGAAAAAGATTTCCCCCACTACAATATAGAGAATAGGCTATGGGTTACAAAGGCCAGTTGTACACAATTACATTGAGTTTGATTCTTCACGATTAAGACTGCAATCGCACTTCTTTTTCAAGGGAGAGTGATCACCAGGACACTGCATGTCTAATATTTCGAATGCTCGCTTTTGTGTGACTACCCTTTTCTCTCAGAATCTTATCATGGAAGGAATACTCAAAGAGCCAGGAATACTCAAAGATTGTCCCATATGGATTTGAGAACATAAGGGGGTATCTTTGGCTCCCAGGAGGAGAGAGTAAATAAGAGAAGAATTTGTATCACCCTCCTAGCTTATCTATATCTAATAATTACCAGCTCTGAAAAATAACACGGAATGAGAGCTACATTCACAGCACCTCCAGTTTTGAGCATTAACCAAGGGTGAGCCTTTTTGACATTTTTTTCTCCTTATTGAGACATTTTCAAAGGAAAGACATTTTCAAAATATTTCTGAGGGCTCTCTAAGTTAGTTTTTCTTCTGCCACTAAGAACCTCACAAGATACTTTGCCCATCACAGGCATGCCCTTGCAAAATACAAAAGACCTCCAGATCTTTTGTTTTTAATGCATGAGGCTGGAGTGAAAGCATTTTTTTAAACCATGAGGCAGAGAAACAGAAAGCACCCCGCCCCCATCTCGAGTGGCAACTGGCATCATTTTTTCTAAACTCAGACTTTAGGATTCATCTTGTTTGTGTGATGATTTTTAAGAATCTTAACTTCTCTGATCTTGGTTTCTTCCTTTGTTAAAAGAAATGAGATTGGACTAGACGACATATCCATGATCAGTTTAGCTTTAAAATATGATTTTTGGACTCACACACAAAGAGAAACCAAACCAACACGTTCCAAGACCATTGAGTTAGTCCTGGAATATGGATATTCGAGCAAGCATTCCAAGACCTCCTCTGAGTTATGTAGCTCACCAGTAGATATTTCACTGTAGATAGTACTGTATTCTCATCAAGGAGATGAAGGCAGAAAAGCAGAAAGTAGGAAGGAAAGAAGGAAGAGAGGGAGGGAGAGAATCAGCGAGGGAGACAAGAACCTGAAAAAATATGCAATTAATATCCACCAGATAGGGAGTAGCATTCTTTCTCCAGTATCTGCAGAAACAAAGATTTCCTATGGAGCAGTGTAACCCAGGAGCTGTGGGGCTGGACTGTTTGGGGGCCCTGGCTCATGTGTCACCCTTCCTGCTCACACCATTTTCTTTAGAAAATAGTTGTTTCGAAAGACACTTTCCTCTTCCTTTGCATTTTCCTTTCACACCAGTGGCAAGAGCACATGTGACTAACTTCTGCAATGGTCTTCACAGGGCAAAATGCTCTTTCCTGCTGGCACCACAGGGAGCCCTCTATTCTGTTTGTCTTACCCTTAACTAGTGGATCTGGTGTCTTCTTTTGGAGACATCATTATTGGGATAACATGCTATTTAATCAGTTCTCTGATAAAGAAAATAGAAAGAAAAAGCCACGTTTCTGTGCAGAGGATGAGACCTTATTCAGACCTAAGCAGCAACTCCAAGAAGCCCCCTCGGCTCTGTTGCTGATGCCACACAGCAGCACGGCCACACTGAGGGTCTGTCTCCCCCTGTGCCTTGATCATCTTCATGCAAATCAACAAACACCTGTTATATTTGAGTCTTGTGGAGCCAGTGGCTTCTAGATGTCTGAAACCTGAGAAGCAAAATCTGTCTGCCTTCCTTCTCTTCCACAACAGTCTGCGGCCCTGCCAGGGGGCAGGCGCTGAGTAAGGCGGGTGGCTGGTGCCTGGGCAGGGGAAGTGCAGCAAAGCAACACACCCACACCCTCAGCCTGTGGGCCTCAGCTGGCTTCTCTCCTTCCTTTCCCCCTCACAATGTGAAAAAGAAATTCATTCGGCAAATTTCTTGCATAAAAGAAATAGTATGGGAGTCTTAGCATTTGGCACGTCTTTGACTTTGGGTCTGCAAGGTGTCAGGGTCAAGATGTGCAGCAGCCAAAGCCATTTGTCTCGTGTTTACATACGGTTTGAGGGACCTTAGCTCACGGGGATTAGGGTGATAATTTTGCTGAGCTTTTCCACCCACCTCAGTACAGAAGGTGAAGGCAGATAGGGGAGTGGCCTAGAGACCGATACGGGAAACGGAGGCTTGTCAGGCCCCCGGCAGGGGAGGCGCAGCTCTCACAAGCTCTTTCTTGCCTCATTTTCTTTGGCTCTTCACTCTTCCCTATGGAGCCTGAAGCTGGAAAAAAAATGTTGCTTTCCAATTCAAGCTCATCATTTCTCCAGGTTCTTCATGGGAATTTAACTTTCTTTTCCTTTTCTCTCCTCACCTTTGGCTTGGACTTAGAATGATGCCCACATTGCCAGACGCAGGCAGGCGAGTAGCGGGGTCTTGACTGCTGACGGTGAAGGTAGGAGGTGGGTGCCTGGGCCCCTGGCGTCCCATCTATGGGAAGCCTGACTCTCAGACAACTGCTGTAATTGGTTTGGGAAAATAGCAACCCCAAATCCAATGTGATGTCCTTTGGGGATTCTTGAGGAAATGAACTTCTGGGAAGGGTCTCAGAGAGGCTATGATCTGAGAGTGAGAGTGCTTTTGGAGTGCAATATGAAAGAAAAGAAAAACCACAAGTGTGCTGGGCATTGCCCTGAAGGCCAGGGTGCCCATTAGTGCCCGTCAGGTGTGGGTTCTCCGATGGGAAGCCTTGAAAACTGTTGACCCAGGAGGGGAAAGATGCTCGGCCAGACTGACTCACTCGTGAGTCTGACTCACCAGAGATACTCCCCAATGTTCGAGTAATGGAAAGAGCATTATTAACGTGCAATCCTCCCCAGCATTACGTGTTTATAAATAGGGTCTCTGGGACTAAAACCAAGAGGGTCTTGCACTGTGCTGGCTGCCGGTGGTCTTCAGAGTCTCACAATACTGAATCTGAGTCTTGGCCCTGCCACCTACTAGCTATGCTGTTTTTGGCAACTTGCTAACTCTCTCTAGTCTCAGTTTCCCAGCCTAAAAATGGGGATTATGCTGGTACCTACTTCACAGGGTTGTGTGAGGATGACAATAGGTAACGTATGCGTGGTGGCTAACTTTATGTGGGAACTTGACTAGGTTATAGCACCTAGTTGTTCGTGCCAACACCATCTAGATGTCACTGTGAAGCTATATTTTAGATATGGTTAATTTGTAAATCAGTGGACTTTAAGAAAGCAGCTAACTTTCTGTAATGTGGGTGGGCCTTGTCCAATCAGTTGAAGGCCTTAAGAAAAAGTGCTGTGGTCCCTGAGGAGGAAGGCGTTCTACCTCCAGACTGCCATGGGGCTGCCGACTACAACACGGGCTCTCCTCGGTAACTCCAGCCCACCTGGCCTACCCTGCAGAGTGTGGACTTGCCGACCCTTACAATTGTGAGAGCCAATTCCTCCAAGTAAACGTGTCTTTCCTCCTCCCTCCTCCTCCCTCTCCCCTCCCCCCCTCATTTGTAATATACAGGCACCTACTATATGCCCCTAACAGTTCTGCTTCTGTGGAAAACCGTGAGTAATACAGTAGGTACAAAATACTTAGAACAATTCCTGGCACAGTGTTATTTAGATTCCCCAAATAGCAAAGCTTTCTGTACCTGACAAAATTCCAGGTGCCTGCAGGAAGGTTATTCTGAGGGTTCTTCAGAGGCTGGGGACTAGGGAGGGTAGGAGACCAGCTCATCACCCTATAGCCTGTAACTGGGTCAGCCCACTCTGGGAGTGGCCCTGCCTGGAACCTGCTGTCTGGCCTGCAGGCCCTCGGCTGCCTGAGCCTCCGTCCCTGGCCGTCCTCGCAGCTTCTCGGCCCTCACCAGGGACGCGATTTGCAGTTCCCGCACTGGGGGGTGCTGGCTTCTCCCTCGTGGTCTCCGCAGCGCAGCCCTGACCTGCAGATGTTTTCTCCCGGCCTTTCTTCTTTCTGATGCTGTTTCTTTCTCTGACCCAAGCCCAATGTCTTGTGAGACATTTTGGCAAGCTGTGCCTTTCCCCCAGAATCTTTTTGCCTCTGTTATCATCACTAAATTATTGGAGTCATCAGCTCAGGCTGAAGGCACTGATGAGGACAGAGAGCTCAGTAACCTCCCATCTTCCTCCTGGGGCTACCATCAGAGGCAAAGAGTGGACCGGGGGTGGGGGGGGCTGCAACACCTAAAAGCCTGTTGTTCTCTGTCTCTGCCCAGAAAAGCTGAGTTTTCTTCCCTGTCCCCTACCCTGGCTTTCCTTGCCGTCTGAGCAAGGCCATGCCCTGTAACTCTCCTCCAGTCCTGGGCGGTTCTTCATTGTGAATCTCCTTCCTTCTTCTCTCATCCTCTGATTGTGCCTTCAAAGACAGGCTGCCCATGGGAATGGGAGCCAGGCTGCCTCATGGCCGCATTGCCATGAGCTGGAAGATGAGATAGAAGGTCTGTGCATCAGACGTTTGATATTCAACTGCTTCCTCTACAGAGTCTGTGGCTTCCAGTGACCACGTTCCCGCACTGAAGGTCAGGTGTGTGACAGCTGTGGGCACCTTCAAAGACCACTGTATTTTGATGAGCTCCAGTGGATCACCTAGGCCACCCTCTCTAAGGAAATTGCCAATTAACAAGTAAAAACTGTATATGTTTACTGTGTACAACATGACGTTTGGATACATACACATTGCCCAGTGGCTAAATCAAGCTAATTAACATATGCATTACCTCATATATTTATGTTTCCTTTCGGGGGTGGGGTGGGGTGGGTAAGAACACTTAAAATTTTCTCTCTTAGCAATTTTCAAGTATAGTTAGCCTTGAACAACACGTTTGAACCGCTGGACTGCGTGGGTCAACTCACATGCAGATTTCCTTCTGCTTCCGCTGCCCCAGAGCCAGCAAGGCCAACCCCTTCTCTCCTCCTCAGCCTGCTCCACATGAAGATAGTGAGGAGGAGCCGCTTCCACGTCAAAGAAAATCCAGAGTTCCTCTTCCTTACGATTTTCTTAATAACGTTTTCTTTTCTCTAGCTTACAAGAATATAGTATGTAACACATATCAGACACAAAATATGGGTTAACTGACTATGATATGGGTAAGAATTCTGGTCTGTAGCAGCCTGTTAGTAGTTAAGTTTGGGAGGTCAGAAGTTATACACAAATGTTTTACTCTGTGTGTGTGTGGGGGAATCAATGCCCCTAACCCTTGCATTGTTCAAGGGTCAATTGTGCATAATATACTGTTGGTGAGTATATTGACCATGATGTATGATAGATCTCTTGAACCTATGTCTCCTGACTAACTGGAATTCTGTACACTCTGATCAGCATCTCCCCTGTGCCCTCCCACCCCTGGCTCCTGGTCACCAACAGTCTGTTCTCTGCTTCCATGAGTTTGACTTTCTTAGATTCCACATGTAAGCGAAGTCATGTGCTATTTGTTTTTCTGTGGCTGACTTATTTCACTTATGGTAATGACCTCTAGGTTCATCCATGTTGTGGCAAATGATAGCAGTTCCTTCTTTTGTAAGGCAGAAAGAATAGTATCCCATTATATATATATATATATATATATATATATATATATGTATGTATGTATACATATATAGCCATTTTTTTATATATATATGTGTGTGTGTGTGTATGTATATATATATATATATCTCCCACATTTTCTTTATTCATTGATCAGTTGATAGACACTTCGGTTGATTCTATATCCTGGCCACTGTGAGCAGCATTGCAGTGAACACGGGAGTGCAGATATCTCCTTAACCTACTGATTTCATATCTTTCACCTAAATACCCAGTAGTGGGATTGCTGAATCACATAGTAGTTCTATTTTTAATATTTTGAGAAACCTCCATGCTGTTTCCCCTAGTGGTAATTCACATTCCCACCAACAGTGTACAAGGGTTTCATTTTCTCCAGAACCCCCACAGCACTTACCTTTCCTTTGTCCTTTTGATAACAGTTATCCTAACAGGACCACATCTTCCTTTGACAGAGGCAGTGGCTAATGCCCTGGGAAGGGAAAAGACCTAATTAAGTTCACACAATTATAACTGGGTATCAAACGGACACTCAAATTGGGTCTCCTGTTTCCAGCCCAGTGTACATACAGACCCCCTAGAATAGGCCTAGAGATGGCAATCACCTTGGCAAAGATACTGGATACTACATCTAAGCATTGTTAATAAATTGATACAATTTTTGTTCAATTAGAAAGCAGAACACAGGGCTATTTGGGCAGTGTGAGAAAAAGAAAGGAAAGAGAAGGAAAGACTGGCATAGAGCAATTTAGATCCCCCACCTCATCTGTTTCTCCTTTCCCTCATCTGTGCATGCAGCCGTCGCTTTATTCCACTCTGGATCGTTGAGGATGTCCTATCTAGCTGCCCCAAACAATGTCGTAGTTTCCACCTTGAAGATGTCCAGACATGGGAGATTTGAGTCCTGGGAATAATGGCAGCCTACATACACACACACACTCAGCTTTGGCCAAACTGAAGTCCACACTATGAAGAAAAGACGTGAGGGCTGAGGGTCCACTGTAGGTGAGGGCATCTGCTTTCTCTCCATAGGTCTTGGAGCCACAGATTGTGTGCTCTCTCTCTGCTTATCTGTGGACCACTGAACTTGAAATCCACTCACTCCAGTAGCCTGGCTTTGGGGATCCTAGCTGGACTGTGTGTGGGCGCTGGCCCTCCAACCCACCCCTCAGGACCTGAGCGAATGACCTCACCCCCTTTCCTGGCCATCTCCTCTCAGTGCCACAACTGTCAGGGCTCAGCCTACTAAGTCTCCTGAAGTCGCAGGGCTCCCACCACCCAGTGCAGAGCAGAAGGGCACCGGGATGCAGAAAGCTTAGTGAGAAGGGCACGGGGATGGGGATGCAGAAAGCTCAGTGAGAAGGGCACAGGGATGCAGAAAGCTCAAGGACACGGGGATGCAGAAAGCTTGATGAGAAGGCCACTCCTAGGAGGCAACACTCTGGGGTCCAAGCCAATCTCATTCCTGAGTGTTATTTTCAACAATTCCTTGAGGAGCACTGGAAAGGATATTTGGCCAAAACCCTACTACTCTTCATAGCACTACTCCTCAGAAACATGTCAGGGTTTCTTTAAAGAGTCCCAGAGGGTTGGTGCCCATAGCTCAGGGAGTAGGGCGCAGGCCACATACACGGAAGGTGGTGGGTTCGAGCCCAGCCTGGATCTGCTAAACAACAATGACAACTGCAACGAAAAGTAGCCGGGCGTTATGGTGGGAGCCTACAGTCCCAGCCACTTGGGAGGCTGAGGCAAGAGAATCGCTTGAGCCTATGAGTTTGAGGTTGCTGTGAGCTGTGATGCTACAGTGCTCTACCAAGGGCGACATAGTGAGACTCTGTCTCAAAAAGGTAAAAAATAAAAGATAAATAAAGAGGCCCAGGGCCAGTGGACCCTGAAGATCTAGCCCTGCTGTGGTCACTGCCGATGCAGTACAGTACACCAAAACAGAGAAAAATGAGGCTGGAGAATAAGTATTAGGAAGCTGTGGGTTTTCCCACAAAGAGCTTAAACTTTGGAGTCAGGCAGCCTCTCACATTGCCTTGCTCTATGACCTTGGGCAACTCATTTCATTTCTCCAAGCCAAATCTTTAGGATGGGATAATGGTACTTTTCTTGCTTGATGTGTGTAAGGATTAGAGAAACACACATGCAAAGAGCTGAGAGAGTGCTTAATAGTAAATTAATAATAATGACGACAGCTAAAGTCCGGGGAGCATGCAATGTGATCTTGGGAGCTGGTAGCTATTAAGTTATTTTATTTTTAATATCAGTCAAATACGACTTGGTCTCTGACTTTGTGGTTCAACTTTGTGCCTTTCTGGGGAGACATGAAGATCCATCTCCTTCTCACAGGAGCAAGTGACTCAGAAGGGGGGATGTCAGGATGTGAGTCACCTCGGTCCCCTTGGGTGGCTCTGCAGCACCCAGCAAATCAGGCGTAGCCCCACTGCTTCTGCAATAGCAAGGTGGTATGGCCAGCAGCCATAAGACAGTTCCTCTTTTTCCAGAAGTATGTTTGCTGTATAAACACAATTGTAAAATGAAAGCCAAGTGTCGGCCATGGTGGGGCTCGTGCGAGAGTGGGGAGGGAGGTGGCATTCCCGCCATGGCCGCCACACCCCGCCCGGCCGCCATCAGCACGGGGGACGGCAGGCCCTGCATCCCATCATGTTGTCAGACCCCACTTTCTCCAAACTTCACTTGGCTGGAGCAATTCAGGGAGGGTCAGGGGAGAAAGAGACAGCTGGGAGGAGGAGGAAGAGGAGGTAGAGGAGGGGGAGGAGGAGGAGGAGGAAAGGAGGCTGTCAGGGAGTTATGTGTAACTACTCCCTCTGCCTGGCTCCAAGGCTGCGCTATACTCAGAAAAACAATACAGCTTCCACAACTTGTCATTTGATCCATAAAATGCACTGCTTGGGCACTTAAGATATTCCCCTAGGGCTGCATCTGTGTGATTCAGATTCAAAAGCAGAATTACTGACCGCAGAGCTGGCTCCCCCATCAAGGAGCCCGAAGGCCACACTGGGTGCTCAGAGACCTGCCAGCCATGTTTCCAATGGCAGAAGTTCTCAGAGACCCTCTGGCTCTGTTTCCCTGGGTAGTATCAGGTAGGAGATTGGAACAATGGTTTTAGGCAACTCATGCCGCTGACTCTTCAAAACAAAGTGCAGAGATCTCTACAAGGCAGGAGAAAGTAGGCATGAGGACTTAATCAAAGCAGCTGCCTCACCTCTCAGAGTCACTCTGGCAGTAGAATTTGGGCTCTTCCACCCCCGCCCCCTGTCTGGCCAGTTCATTCTTCCTCCCCATCCCATCCGCCATGCCTTGTGGATTTTAAGCTCTTCCCCTAGATATGTCCAAAATACCACCAGCTCCAGCAGGCCCACATTCTACCACACACTCCTCTCTGGCTTTCTCAGAAAACTTGAGTTCTTCAAGGAAGGGGGAAGGCGGGGAGGGTACCAGAGATCCGAACGGGTGTGCTAGGTTCAGAGTTGGATGCAGCTGTGCCGTGCTCTGTCTGTTCGGAAGGAAAACTTATGCCTCGCAGCTGTGCTGCTGCAAGCTCAGGGATGAAGCCACCGAGGGCCCCCGCATATTTTCCTTGGCTCCCGCACAAGCCGTTGACATCACTTCAGCCTTTGCCATTCATCCTCTGCTGTTTGGAGCTTGTGGCTGTGTGAGGCTATGTTCCAGAGGCGGAGGAAGGTCTGATTGCAAATTGGGTGGGTGTGGGGGGTGGAGGCGAGTTTTTAAAAACAAACAAAAATGCACTGAACCGCGTCTTTCCTCCGCCGGGATGATGAGTGAAGCTCACCCCACCCCCTCTGCCCAGCCCACTCCTCCGGGGCGGACGGACTCGGGCCCAGGCTAGCCCTCAGACCTACGGAAGCCTTTGTTCTGTTCTGTCTGCACTATTCTGGGAAATGATGACGAATGTTCACCGCAGGTAAGAAAAGCCGGGGTTCCAGTAGCAAATTCTATCACATCCCTCCAGACGTCACTTGGGCTGCTCTGGGCCCATTTGCATTCTCCTGCAAATCCTGGGTAGCAGGAAAACCGTGTTAATGGTTCCCAGAGGTCTCAGAAAAGAAAATGGCAAAAGTAGGAAATGTTAATATTAGGAAACAGGGTCCGTGCGTAGGTGCGTGCTGCGCATGACGAATGCTCGCTCTTAGAAGACGGCTCTCCTGTGTGTGGCTGTCGTGAAGCCACAGAACTCTCAATTCCAGTAGCACGGAGCATAGTTGGGAAAGAGGTCAACAACAGGAGCAGACTTGAGGAAGGATTAGGAAGAGCAGGTGGAGAGCGCTTGTTAGCCCCCCAATGTTGCTTCCCATGCTGAGAATGTCAGATACCATGTCTCCCCGCATGGGCAAAGCTCTGGACTTTGTCACTGAGACAAAGTGTGACTTAGTGAAAAATACCTTGCCTGTAGAGACTGGTAGAACTGAATGTGAACCCTGGCAGAGGACACTGTTCTGTAACAGCTTCCACAGGGCCTGCTTCTGTGAAACCGTGTGGGAAGAGGACCACTTCCTTCTCAAACATCATTTGACACAAAGGGTTTGAGGAGAGAGTTCAACTCCTGGGATGCCACACAACTCAGAGCTGGAGCAGAACAATGATTTTCTTGGAAAAAGTGTTCAACAATCAGTTCTCTCATGGGGAAAGCCCTGATTTGTAGCATTTGCCAGTTTCTGAGGTGTAAATACTCTCCTCATGGCCAATTTCAAGCTCCCAACAGGGAGGAGACAACTCTCCATTGGTCTCTTGTATTTCTGCACATTTTGCGAGCAGAGGTGCTGACATCTTTTGTTCTGGACTATCTTAGAGGGTATTTCTCCCTCTCTCTCTCCCACCCCCTTGCCTTTTCCAGGGCTGGAAACATAAAGTCCGGTCCCTCTAAGATGCGAGCTACACACGATGGAAGGAGTCCTCATCTCTGAATTATTTCCTTCCGGAGTCACCAGAACAACTGATCAAAAGCATATGCGTTAGGCTTTGCACTGATGAAAAATAAACCTTTCTCATGGTAGGACAATGAGATTTATGTTTGTTGGTTATGGTACCTAACATTTCTTGTCCTTACTAATACAAGTGGTTGCCATTATTAGCTCCATTTATTGATGAGGAAACTGAGGCTTGGAGGTTAATGGATGAAGTGTCACTGGTAGGAAATGGCAGAGCCAGGAGGCAAACCTACCCCTGCTGCCTGCAAAGCATTTACTCTGCTTTGCTGCCTCTTCGTGACATAGGCCCAGTGTAGCAAGGGTTCTGAGGTCCACAGACTTGTCCATAGTAAGAAACGGTTTCCCTGCCTGAGAAAGCCAGTTATCTTTGGTAATCAGCTCCACCCCCAGGGAAGTCTGGAAAGAAGTCTGACCATCTGCAGTTTCCAAGAAGATTGATTCATCGAGTCCAAGCCACTGCTGTTCAGGGCAGGGCAAGGATCCTCTGAAGGACTCTTAACCTGATGAGTATTATGCATTCAGGACAGCTGGCCGACTAAATGAGGGCCCCCTACAGCCACTGAGAGACCCCGTCACCGTGGGATTGCAAACATTGCAACAATTCAGTAGGAACTCATCACCATGAAATTGCTGAACACCCACAGACCCCAGTCGGGTGGGAGATCCTCGGATCCAGGATGACAAGAACCCTGGGAAGCAGCTGCCTGGCTTTAACTTCCAGAAGGTCCCATGTGGCATAGGTTAGGCACCTTTTAAGCCTTTATTGACCACCTGCTATGTATATCCAACTGCAATCCAACCCCACCTCAGAGATTGACAAAGCATCTGCTGTTCTGATATCTAGATATGTTTTTTTAAAAAACCCAACAAAGGTACTAAATAAAAGGCAATATTTGGTTTGACATTGAATGACTCATATTTGCTGAAAAGGAAAAAAATACATCATAAGTTGAGAACTGTCTTGGAAAACAAACACTACTTGGAAATGCTGCTGGGTGATGCAAACGGAGCAGAGGTGCAGGGGCCTTGTCTCTCCTATCCACTTCTGTACCCCAGTGCTGACGTCGAATAACAACAATACTAAAGAATTTTCTGAGCTACTTTGGTAGTTTGTACATCTTTTCTGGGCCCTTAAGAAATCAGCAAGGTTAAAGGGCATGCTCAGTCAGAATGGCGCAGAGGCATTTCCACCACCCTTTTCCAGAATATTGGAGAAACATACCTGGCTGCTCAGTAACCCAACGCCCTTCAAGCCTGTGCCCTGTTGTCCCACCATCATTGCTTTCACACACTCCTACTGGCATGTCTCCCACTGGTCACCATTGTCCGCAGTGACTACCAGGTTCTTGGAAGCTTCTGACGCAGACTGCAAAGCATAGCCCAAGGTGTGAGTGGATGAACATAAAATAAGTCTCTGTGAGGCCGAGCGCCTGTCTACTGAGCTCTGGAAAATGCAGACTTCACAGACCATTTCTTTTTCTGGGTCCAGTCCAGCTCCTCCCAAGCCTTGGCATTTCAAAGTCCATAAGTAGAAATAGTAACTAATAATAGAAATCATTTCCAATAATAACACATGGCTTGATCTTACTATAGAGTCATAGGGATTAAAATATTCTTTGTATGAAAGAAACTGTCTGTTTCATGATTTGACCTTTGGCAAACATAGCTAGTAGATGCCCGGCAGTTTCCCTGTGCTGGCCTTTGCACATGTTGAAAGGCTAATTCCAGTTTGCCCTGCCCCTAACACAACTTGTCATGTTATTTCCTCTCTTGCTTCATATTGCCACCATTTACATTCCCAAAACTTGCACACCAGCTTGTTTCTCCCTTATCCAACAACCTCAGATGGCTACCTATTGTTTAGGTGATAAAATTCAAACTCCTGGGGAGGAGCCAAGATGGCGGTCTGTAGCCAGCTTTCAGAAGATGCTCCAGTCCAGAAGGAGAGTTAAAAGACAGAAATTTAGTGAGAAAGCCAATGGTTTGGATCTGAGCCAAGAGACAAGGTTGAGGAACGCACATCAACCCTGCTGGAGTGACCTGCGACCCCAAGGATACAAATAAAAGGTACAGAGCACATCACCAAGCGGACAGGAGTCCCCTCCCCCAAGAGAACAGCTTGCAGTTCACTCCATACCTCCATACAAACAAGTGAGCAGAGTTCAGATGTCCTCCTACTCTACCCCACGGGAGAGACCCTCCAAAAGCTGGACCTCCTTCCCCTACTAGGGTGCCATCGCACTCTCCTGCCAGGCATAAAGCTGTATAAAACTGTATATATTCTCTACCTGCAAGTTGGAACTCCTGGCACTCCCCTCCACTCTCACCCTGAGGTCTGGAGGTCTGTACTCCATGGAGTCCAGATTCTTGGACACTTTCTCGAGGGGTGTGGACAGGGTGCGGGCTATCCCTGGTCTGTGCTGTTTTCCGGCTCTGGAGTGGTGAGAGGAGAGTAAGCTGAAAGGTGGCCGGCCTAAGCAGGGAGGCAGTCACCAAGCCCAGTGCTGAGAAAGCTTTGCTAAATTTCGGCCACACCTGGCCCTCAGGGGATGACAGCTGAGACAAAGAGCTAAAGCTCACAGACTGAGTCAGGACTATTAGCAGACCAGCGTCTCTTCCACAGGGCAGAAATTCTGTGAACTTGTTCGGCTCTATCAGCTTTTTCATCTACTTTACATCAATCAGGGACAGGGCTGGAACTGAGTGAATCGCCCCAGCCCCTATCAAGTACCCAGGTTGTCAGGCCTCACCTCCCCCCCGCCAACACCGACATAACTGGTGGACTGGCTGAGGAGCCACAGAGCCCCATGTAACCTAGGCAGGTGCAAAACTCTAGAGCATCTGCTCATTGGAGGGAACTGGACCACAGCCCTGCAGGGTTACCAGAGACTGGGTGTGACAGAGGGGCAGGGTGGGGAAAGAGGCATCAACCTTCCCAGGCTAATATACTGGCTGGGAGGGCCCTCCTGAGCTCACAGAACACTAGAGTGAGTTATACTAAAGCCGCCAGCAGACTTTTGCTGTCTAGTCGCCAGAGACTTTTCAACTCTTTGATTTGAGGTTGGTACTGGCTGGGACAATTGATTGGTACCTCTTCAACTGGACCAATCACCCGAGGACTTTCCAACATTGTACACTGGGTGTGTGGTAGTGGGAAGTTTTGATGTTCCTTTCCAATTGTTGTGGAATTGCTGTGCGGGGCGTGATGACCTAACTGCTGGTTTTCCTCCACAGCTCAGAATCCAACACAGAGTAACTGATTCTCTAGGGTAAGACAGAGACCAGCTGAAAATAAGACAGAGCCACTTAACCCCACCACATCAAGAAGGACCCCAGTTGCATAGGCAGTAGCAAAGTACAGGTTGGCAAAACTCTAGGGACAAAGGTACAAACACCAGTCCCAGCTTACAGGCAAAGGAAGGACTGGTCAATCACTACTCCTAGAACCCCCCAACCCAACTTATCCTTACCTACTCACCCAGCCAAACGGTGCAAAATAAATATGGGGCGGAATCAGCAGAAAAGCTCTG
>CAUYON010117514.1:0-31216 GCA_963573935.1 Arctocebus calabarensis
CAGCTTGAGGCTCTGTCTCAAAAAAAAAAAATAAATAAAACAAGTAAGGGGGAGAAAGACCAAAAATCCAAGAGAAAATTTGACAAAAGACATGAACAATTCACAAAAGATATACAAATGGCATATATAGTCTCGGCGCCTGTGGCTCAACGGGCTAAGGCACCAGCCACGTACACCTGAGCTGGAGGGTTTGAATCCAGCCTGGGCCCGCCAAACAACAGTGATGGCTGCAACCAAAAAATGGCCAGGCGTTGTGGCAGGCGCCTGTAGTTCCAGCTACTTGGGAGGCAGAGGCAAGAGACTCACTGGAGCCCAGGAATTGGAGGTTGCTGTGAGCTGTGATCCCACGGTACTCTATCCAGGGTGACAGCTTGAGGCTCTGTCTCAAAAAAAAAAAAAGGCATATATATATATATACATACATACATACATACATATATATATATCATTCACAATGTTTGGCTTCATTCATAGTAAGAGAAATGCAAATTAAAATTACCCTGAGCTACCCTTTCTCACCTGTCACAGTGATATAAATGCACAAACAATACGCTGTGTTGACAGCACTGTCATATGCCTCTGGGGAACAGCAAAATGGCATGGAAGAGAATTCGGCAATATCTAAGAAAACTACACAGGCATTTATCTAGCATCCGGCATCTAATTTCTAGGCACTTATCCGAAGAAAAAAATTCCAACAATAAGCTTGTTAATGCTTTACATATTTAGAAAATGACTAATAAGACTGGAGAGAAAAAAAAAAGAAAACCAACTGTATTTCAAATAAATATCATAATCACTCTAGGAGGATGGGCAGGGGAAAACACATTCGAATAAATTTGGAACATACTTGGCCAATGTGCAAACAAATTTTGAACTTTTTGTAGTAGTTCAGCTTTTCAGGGTCTGGGTGCAGCAACTATGAAACTTTTGTTTGTGTTAGGAAGTTCGGCAGATGAGATTCTGCTGTGGGAGAGGAGAGATATACACACGGCGAAGGGAAGAAAGAGAACACTCTGGAGATGGAGTGGGGTTTGAGTTACCATATGAACTCTTATAACTCTCACATCTAACTTTGAGAGGGCTTGGAGCCATGTTCAGTCGTTTACAATGAGCCTTGATCTTGGTTTTTACTCCTTAGAGAAACATCTGGTCCTAAAGGCTGAGGTAGGGAAGGTACAAGATAAACCAAGGAGTGAGAAAATGTTCAAAAACATGATGTGGGGGTGGAGGACACAGTAGCTCACACCTCTAATTCCCAGGGTTTGGGGAGGCCAAGATGGGAAGATCACTTGAGGCTAGAAGTTTAAGGCTGCAGCAAGCTATGATCTCATCACCCCACTCCAGCTGGGTGAGAGGAAAAACAAAAGCATGATGGGGAATGGTTAAATGTACACTGGCCAACTCTGAGAAAAGCAAGCATCAAAGTAAGGGTATAATAGATTATAACCCTGGGCATAAAATAGGAATTTGTGAGTTCATATTGATGATCAGTCACTCAATCGATCGATGAGCATGGGGAGGTACTCCCTTGTACCAACAGTACATGTGTAAAGAGAGTTGTGAAATTATAAAAACCACCATTTTCAACCATCCTAGTAAAGGCTGGTCCAAGCAAGAATAATGAAAAAGCTAAATGGGGAGGAGGTAGTTTGATGAGGAGCAGAATATTTGTATTATCTCAAAGTGTCTCTCCACAGATTGCTAATAAGTTACAGAAGGTAAAATGGTAATTCTACAGAAGAAAAACCAAACCAAAATGATCATCAGTGAAGGAAAGATGAACTCTGGATATGACACCTCCAGAAGCACACATTATTTGGGTGGGGAGTGCATCACCTGAAATCTAATCTTAAGGAAACATCCAACAAAGCCAAATTAAAGAACATTTATAAAATAAGGGTTAGGCCGGGCATGGTAGCTCATGCCTATAATCTTAGCACTCTGCGAGTCCGAGGTGGGGGGGATTGCTTGGGTTCACAATTTCGAGACCAGCCTGAGCAAAAGTGAGACCCTGTCTCCACTAAAAATAGAAAAGCTGGGAGATGCCTGTAGCTCAAAGGAGTAGAGTGCTGGCCCCATATGCTGGAGGTGGTGGGTTCAAACCCAGCCCTGGCCAAAAACTGCAAAAAGAAAAGAAAAGACAAGCTGAGGCAAGATTTGAGCCTGAGTTGGAAGTTGCTTCGAGCTATGACATCATGGCACTCTACCCAGGGCAACAGCTTGAGACTCTGTCTCAAAAAATAACTAAATAAAATAAGGGTCAATTTCATGAAAGCCAAGAAAAGGACCAAGGGACCATTGCAGATTAAAGAAAGCAAAAGAGAAAATAACAAGACGCAAACATGATCCTGGACTGGAAGTGGAAAAAAAATCCATAATGGACATTATCAGAGAAATTGACACAATTGAGATATGAGGATAAGTTTTGCATCAATTCCTGAATCTAACTACTACAACTGTGTATAAGAGAATATCTGTGTTCTTAGGAAATACACAGGTAAATATTAAGAGGTAAAGGGAAATGATATAGGCAACCTGTTCTAAAATGGTTCAAAAATATATGTATGAACGAAATGAAAAAGTGTATGTGGCAAAATGATAAACATTGGTGAACTTGGGTAAAGGGTATGTTTGAACCATTCGTTCAACAAGTATTTCCTGAATACGTACTATGTGCCAAGCACTAAAGCTAGAGAGAGTTTAGCCGAGCCACTTGGAGGTCATTTTAAACAGCAAAATAAAAAAAAAAAGAAAACAGGCTCGGTGCCTGTGGCTCAAGGGGCTAAGGCACCAGCCACGTACACCTGAGCTGGCAGGTTCGAATCCAGCCTGGGCCCACCAAACGACAACTGCAACCAAAAAAAAAAAAAAAAATGGCCGAGAGTTGTGGCAGGCACCTGGAGTCCCAGCTACTTGGGAGGTGGAGGCAAGAGACTCGCTTGAGCCCAGGAATTGGAGGTTGCTGTGAGCTGTGATGCCACAGCACTCTATCCAGGGTGACAGCTTGAGGCTCTGTCTCAAAAAAATAAAGAAAACAAGTCCCAGAAAGCACTAAATAGACCATGAAAGGACAATGTGTTTATAGCATGACAGGGCAAAAGCAAAATACCATCCAGCTCATCTAAGAACACATGCCTGTCAGGTGACTCAAATTTTTTGCTACTTTGTACATGTCCATGAATGCAGCTTGTACCCTGATTTTGGAGCTAGTAATAAATTCAAGTAGGCAAATTTGCAGAGATAGAATCCATAAATAATGAGGATCACCTATGTTCATTTTTCCTACAACAATTTCTGCCGAAGATCTATTTTCCAGATCTATAGTCCCTTCTCAACAATGTTCGAATTTGTTACATAGCCTAAGGAAAAAAAGACATTTCCAGAAGAGATGAGCATGATTCAACTCCTTTTCCCATGAGAAATCCTTAATCCCAATAACCCAGTCTGTGTAAACTCTTTATCTGCAATACTGTTTTAGTACTACAGGAACTTACAGATTCAGCTTCTAAAGTATCTCAAACTAAAGTGTTTTTCCCTCAAATTTGAACCATTTTGTAATAAAACTTTGAAAATCATACAGGGTGGCCATAAAGTTCATATGCAATTTTATGGCCACCCTGTATATACTTTTCTGCCTACCTGAAAAAAATCTTTCACAGACCCAAAAGAAACTTGTCTCAGTGTCAGCCCCTTGAAGGGCTGATTCATGGTCAGGCAAAATGTAGTCATCCAAATGCCCACTGGATGCAGAATTAGGCTACAGGGTAGGACAGTAGAGTTTGTATATCTTGAATTTCAAAGGAGGAAGCCAAAGTGAAAAGCATTTCATGTAAGATGATTTCATCAGCAGGGAGAGCTATCTTTGTCACAGGTAGGGTTTTAGTTGGATTTTTTTTATTTTTTGGATTTATGTAATCCCAAAGGCAAAAGAGCCGTTTCTAGCACAATACTGCATGTGAGCTAACACTGGCAGTAGTTCAGAGAGAATGGAACAGAGGTTAAGTACAGACCATTTTCTCAAAAGTACAAATTGCCTGTGACTAGCTATATGCAGATAACCCTGAACCCCAACATCTTCAACAAGGACTTTGGATAAAAAGTCCAAAGTTTGGACACTAAGTCACAATCATGAACCACCAAATTGAAGACCTTTCAAGTTAAGGTTTAAAACTAATTGTAACATTTAATCAATATACAAATTGTTTCAAAGCCTAGAAAAATATTAACTACATCCACTTCACCAAAATAGATTAGCTGTTGTTACTGTTACCACATAAATGTACTAAGCTAATGATCCCGCCTATAGTCATAAACTGGTATAATTTCAGTAGTTGATAGAGATCAGGTGCTGTAGCTCAAAAGTTCAAGATGAGCCTGGCAACACACTAACTCTCCAACAAAGCAAGAAAAACTAGTCAGGTATTGTGTCCTGCACATGTTGTCCTAAGCTACTTATACTTGGGAGGCTTGAGAATGAGTTCAGAGGCTGCAGAGAGCTAACTGTGGAGCTGTACTCCAGCCTGAAGAGAACGAGTATCTCAACAACAAAAAAAATTGATGGTTCTGTTCTGTATGTACAATATTATGATCAGTTAACAAATACAGATTGGTTCGAGATTTATTATGGAGAACCAGGCATAGTGGATCACGACTGTAATCTTAGCACTCTAGGAGGCAGAGGTCGGTGGATTGCTAGAGCTAAGCAGTTCTAAAACAAGACCCCATATCTAAAAATAGCCTGGCATTGAAGTCAGTGCTTGTAGTCCCAGCTACTTGGGAGGCTGAGGCAAGAGGATCAACTTGGCCCAGAAATTTGAGGTTGTAAGCTATGACATCATAGCACTCTAATGAGGGCAACAAAGTGAGACTATCTCAAAAATAAAAAAAAAAAAACAGCAATCATAAAATTGAGGCAGGTGGATTACCTGAATTCACAGCTTGGAGACCAGCCTGAGCTACAGTAAGACCATCTCTAAAAATAGCTGGGTGTTGTGGCAGACACCTGTAGTCCAGCTACTTTGGAGGCTGAAGCAAGTTAATCGCTAAAGCCCAAGAGTCTGATATTGCTACCACACTCTACCAAAAGTGACAAAGTCAGACTGTCTCAAAAATAAATAAAAATTAAAAGAAGAATTCTATGGAAATCTAAATCTACAAACAAAGTACATTAGAACTTTGTACTGTAACCCTTTTACATAAAACCAAAACACCCTTGACTTCTATGAATCTTTTTTCATGAAGGACTAAGGTCAGCTACTTTCAGCTCAGCTCTACAAAGATACTATCTTATTTATATATGCCAATCACAAAAAACTTAAATTAGAAGAAGCAAAACTGTACACTGTTTAAGGAATTTTTATTAAAGCAAGAATTTTATAATCCAAATTACGTTTCCTTGCTCAGTTATCAATTCTGTTACTTAAAACAGAACTGACATTCTGAGCTATTCCACAGTAAAGAATTACAAAATTAAAGAAAGGAATGCTTTAAATTTTTGTACTTTGCTGAAAATTCTTTTTCCCAGGGTCTATAAAACATTAATTTGTTTTTATATTTTACTATTTTTTGTGGGTTTTTTTGTTGTTTTTAAATCAATAGGTAATATAGGACTAGCATTTTATCTGCTAGACCTGGCATTTGCTCGGTACATAAGGTTCAAAGTTTCCTTTCCGTTTTTTATTTATTTTATATTTTGCAATGTTTTTTTTCCATAATATTTCAGTTTTTTGATGTTTAGATATTTTTCTTCAGTGCAGCACAAGTTTCTTTTTGTGGCCCCTGATCAATTTTAAACAGTTGGAACACCAGTGGCACTGTTAACTGCTTTCTGAGCAGTCTCTTTAGCTTGGTGGGCTTGTAGTACAGCTACAGCTTCATCAACCTTAGAAGGAGAGACTCTGGAGATTCAAGCATATGAAGAAGTTCTGAATTATCAATCTCTAACAACATGCTGGTGATTTTACCAGCAAGAGTTGGGTGCATGGCTTGAATAAGAGGAAATACCCGTTTACCCAACATTTGCTTTTGCTCTTGAGGGGGGGAAGATGCCAACATGGAAGCAGTCAAAGGTTCCTGACCTTGTACATGAACATCAGGCTGTTGCATGGTAACTTGCGGCTGTGCATTAAGATGTTGCTGAGGACTGCGGACTCCCACAGTGTATTGGTACTGTGGAACGGTGCCAACAGTAGGTGTAGCTGCAGTAGCAGCAGCTGTAGGATGTGGACCCATTGTCTGTGTTGATGTGTTAGCAACACACTGTGTTGACATGACTCGTGGAACCTGTGAAGAAGCTGGTCTCACAGTACTAAATGGTGGTCTAGGAGCTGCTGGGTGGATAGCACCGGGCATATTTTGGAATGAATGAGGTCTGGCACCCTGAGCAGTCCAGTGAGGACTTGGTCTTAGTTGAGCAATTTGGGTAGGAGGATAGTATGCAGCACGGTTCTGAGTCTGTGGGATAGCTGCCATGAAGTAACCTGAAGGAGGTGCTGGCTGGTAGGGGTTGATTACAGGATTGGGCACAGCTCGTAAACTTGCCATTCTCTGCATATACTGGTTAGTGAGGTGAGCCTGCTGCTCTTCTTGGCACTGTGGTCAAGCTACATACAATGGCTTGGTGGCCACAATTCTACCATTCATTTCTGTAACTGCTTTAGGCTTCTTCTGGGGAGGAGAAACGTACAAAACCAAACCCTTTGCTGCGACCACCCTCCATCATAACCTTTGCACTAGTGATTGTACCAAATGGAGAAAACTCTTTCTGGAGATGTTCATCATCAATACCATCATCAAGATTTTTGACTTAAAGGTTTACACCCTGGTATCTGGTGATCCTATCTTGCTTCATCTGTTCCAATTTGTGCTTAAGTTCTGTCTGCCATTCCACTTTTTTCTGAGCTTGACCAACATATATTTGTTTTCCATTGCGTTCTTTTCCATTCATCTCATCCACAGCTTTCTGTGCATCTTCATGCCTTTTGAAGCTTACAAATCCAAATCCTTTGGATTTTCCACTTTCATCAGTCATTACTTTCACACTTAAGGCAGGTCCAAACTTGCCAAAGAGATCCTTAAGGCGCTCATCATCCATGTCTTCTCCAAAATTCTTGATGTAGACATTGGTGAACTCTTGCCCTAGCTCTGAGTACTGCTTCTCTTTCTTTACAAGACTTAAATTGTCCAGGAAATACTTTTCAATCATTTAGAAGCATCCCATTCATTTTTTCAATAGCTCTTTCAGCTGCTTCCTGTTGTCTCAAAGTGTACAAATTCATAGCCCTTGGAACCATTTTCATCACAAACCACCTTACATGAAAGGAATTACCAAAAGCAGAAAATGTATCATACAGTGCTTTATTATCGATGGATTTGTCCAAATTTTTAATGAATATGTTGCCTACTCCACTTTTGCGAAGTGGTGGATCACGCTGAGACCACATGATGCGAACTGGCTTGCCCTTAATAACATCAAAATTCTTGGTGTCCAAGGCACGCTCCACCTCCGCGGGCTGCTGGAAGTTGACATACACGTAGCCCAAGGAGTGGTGGGTGATCAGGTCCCTGCAGACCCGGATGGAGAGGATGGGCCCTGCCAGGCTGAACTTCTCATGGAGCATCGCCTTGGTCACGTCAGGGTGTAGGTCTCCCGTAGGGCGAGGCCATGGGGTAGCTGGGGGTGCTGGGGTTCATCTCTGCACCGCTGCCCGCAGGGCCACAGGCCATGACCTTTAGGTGAGGCGAGAGCGAATGCTGGGGCCAGGGGCCGGAGCTGGGGGGAGGGGAGCGGGGGGGCATGCGCAGAGGGACAAAAATCAACCAGAATCTTTAACTACTCAACAGCCACAGAACAGTCAGTCCCCGGGAGCAAGGGTGGCAGTGTCTGTCTGGGCCGCAGGAAGGCCTCGGTCTCTCGGTTCCTTCTTGGAGCTGCTGCAGGCTGAGGGTGGGCGGGTTGGTCTTGGCTGCTTCACCGGGTTATTTTATAAAAGATGAAGGAAAAAAAATAAAAGTCTCCGGCAGAGGAGACGCAGATTTTTTGTAAATTTTTTGGGAGTTTTTTAAAAGATTTTTTTAGATATTTTTGGGATTTTTTAAAAATAATAAATGTGTGTTCTGAGCCTGGAGCACACACTCCGCACTCTCAGCACTAACCGCCGGGGAGAAGGGGCGCTTAGCCAAAGTTTTATCCATTTTATTGACCTTAAAAAAAAAACTTTTTGATTTATTGATGTGCTGTATCATTCTTCTGTTTTCAATTTCATTTAATTCTGCTTATTTCTTTTCTTCTGCTAGGTTTGGAATCGGCATTTTCTTCCTTTTCCCATTGCTTTATATGCTCATTAAGTTGTTAACATCCTCTCTTTCCATTCTCTCAAGGAAGGCTTGCAGTGCTATAAATTTCCCTCTTAGGACTGCTTTTGTAGTATCCCGAGGTTCTGATAATTCATGTCTTAATTTTTGTTTTGTTCTAAAATTTTCATAATTTCCTTCTTAATCTTGTCTATGACCCAGCTATCCATCTATCATTCAGCATAAGGTTACTTAGGTTCCATGCTTTTGATTGAGTATGCAGATTCCTGTTGTTACTGAGTTCAACTTTTATTTCATGATGGTCTGAGAAGATGCAAGGAATAATTTCTATTCTTTTAAATTTGCTGAGGTTAGACCTAAGATGTCATCAATTTTGGAGTATGTTTCGTGAGCTGATGAGAAGAATGTGTATTAAGTTTTGTTAGGATGAAATGTTCTGTAGATGTCTGTTAAATCCAAATGTTGAAAGGTTAAGTTTAAGTGTAAAATTTCTTTGCTTAGCTTCTTATTGAAGGATCTATCCAACACTGCCAAAGGAGTTTTAAAATCTCTGACTATTATGGAGCTGGAGGAAATCGAGTTGCTCATGTCTGTTAGAGTCTGTCTTATAAATTGAAGTGCATTTTCATTGGGTGCATAAATGTTAATGATTGAAATCTCATCATGTTGAGTGTTACCCTTAACAAATATGAAGTGACCATCCTTATCTTTCCTTACTTTTGTTGGTTTAAAGCCTATTGGATCTGCAAAGAAAATTGCAACAACTGCGTTTTTTCTGATTTCCACTTGCCTGAAATATTGATGACCATCCCAATTTACCTTTTCAGGTAAGATGGGATTCTTGTATGTAGCAGATATCTGGCCTGAGTTTTTGTATCCAGCCAGCCAACCTGTGGCTCTTTAGAGGACAATTTAAGCCATTCACAATAATTGAGAATATTGATAAGCTTAGTAGAATTTTTGGGTATTGAGTTTTTTGAAAGTCCAGTGGACATTTTTAATCCTTTCACCCCTGTAGAAGCTGGAATTTGATCAGAAGTTTCAAAGTGAGTTTACTTTTATGGTGGAGGATTGTGCTTGTCATTATGGAGGATAGGTCTGAGAATATCCTGGAGAGTTGGTTTAGTTATGGCAAATTTCTTCAACATGTGAATGTCATTAAAATATTTAATTTTTCCATCATAAATGAAACTCAGTTTTGCTGGATATAGGTTTCTGGGTTGAAAGTTATTTTGTTTTAGGAGATTAAAAGTCAATGACTACCCTCTTCTAGTTTGAAAGTTTTGAGCAGAGCTATCTGCAGTCATTTGAGCAGAGCTATCTATCTGCAGTCATTCTAATAATCATCCCCTTGTAGATTATGGTTTTCTTCCATCTGGCTGCTTTCAGAATTTTCTCCTTCATATTAACTTTAGTGAAGTTAATTATGATGTCCCTAGGAGATGTCTTATTTGGGTTGAGTCGTGCCAGGGTTTCTGAAACTGTCTGCTATCTGAACTTCAGAATCTCTTGGCATGTCTGGAACATTCTCTTTCATAATCTCATGAAGAAGAGCCTTTGTGCCTTGTGAAGCAACCTCATTGCCTTCAGGAATTTGTATAAGGTGAGCATTAGTTTTCTTTGAATTATCCTAGAACTCTCTGAAAGAATGACCTGTTTTTGCTCTCCACTTCTTTTCCTCTTTGAGCATTTGGAAGCATTCAAAAGCTTTGTCTTCAATGTCAGAAATCTTTTCTTTTGCCTGCTCCATTTTGTTACTGAGAGATTCTACTGTATTTCTCTGATCTTTGAGGGCTGCAAATTCTTGTCTCAATGTATCAAAATCTTTGGTAATTTTGTCTTTCAATTCCTTAAATTCTTGAGACAAGTTTTGAAATGCTCCTTAAATTTCTAATTCCAACTTTACCTCCATTATATTATTCTTATTTGCAATCCAAACTCTGAATTTGATTTCTGACATCTCAGCCATTTGTTTATGAATGGGATCTTTAGTTGTGTCTGCCATATCATTCCTTGGGGGAGTTGATCTACTCCAATTATTCATGTTACCCAAGTTTTTCCACTGATTCCACCCCATGATTATTTTACACCATTTGGCTAGATGAGATAGCCAAATAAAGCTAGCAGATAAGGTGAAGTTTGGTTCGGGGAGGCTCCTGGAGTAGTGATTTACCAGCCCTTTGCCTAAGACCTGAGACTGGTGTCTGTACCTTTTCCCCTAGAGCTTTGCAAAGGACCTGTACAGTGCTACAGCCTGAGACACTGGGGACTTACTTGGTGTGGTGGGGCTAAGTGGCTAAGTCTTGTTTTCAGTTGGTCTCTGTCCTACCCTAGTGAATCAGTTACTCTGGGTTGAAGTCTCAGCTATGGAGAAATACCAACAATTAAGTCACTCCACCCCTCATGGGCAACAACTGGAAAAAGAAAATCAAACTTTCCCACAATCACACACCCAGGGTACCATATTTGGCAGTAGGGAAAACTTGGACAAATCAAGTCCACATAAATTCTCAGAGTATCAATTTCTTACTATGGTTGGTGAAGTAGATACTCATGTCACTAGCTCATTCCAGTGTGGCTATAATAATCACATTAATCATATGTGTATGGTGCTTTGAAAAATATAAAGCACTAAGCCAAGAATGCCTAAAATGTATTAAAATCTTCCATGCTATGGTCCTGTTTGAAATGCTCAATGTGCATTAAGTTATTTATGAGGTTGGTGCAATTACTTTCTCCACTTTACCATTGGGGCCTCTGAGGATCAGCAGCTTGAAAGGTCAGACAACTTGTAAATGACAAGGTGGGAAATCAGTGATAGATACTCTCACTGAGGTCAGAGAGGGACATGGAACACCCCCGTAACCCCAGAACATGCCACAGTGAGGGCTTGAAATGGCTAAATCATATCTGGGAGGCTGTGGGTGGGATGTTGAACAGGTCTGGCTGTGGAGGAACTGAGTGCAGCCCTGCTTAATGACAGGCCCAGCTTCTCACTGAAGCTTTGGATGTGGCAGAGCAAAGCTACTTTGCCTTAGGAATTTTTTCAACAGGCTTCTAACCAGTCCTTCAGTGAACTCCACCCCCTCAACACTGAAACCCAGCTTAATCCTTTAGGAACTCAATGCTTTTGAGAAAGAAACTGGCTTGTTTCAGTGACTTCATTTACTGGAATTCCAGTCATATTGGTTCTTTCCCCCCATTTTTGTTGTATAAAACAGGAAAGAAGATAAAATACCTGGTATTTTATCACATGACCTCAGGAAAACCCCGGTCCCAAGGTGCTTATTCTCCAGGGATTAGCTCAGAGGTCTCAGGTGGAGATTTTGTCAGTTTGGGGCCTCTCTACAAAATGCTTTGGTCCCTAGGACTCTGGAGAATGCAACTCCATGCATGAAATTAGTGCTGATGGTAGAAATAAAGGATAAAAGTTCACCCCAAAGGCTATGGACCTATCTTCATATGTGACTTGACTTGGGAAAAATATCGCTTTTTTAAAACTTATGCATTTCTTCTGTCTAAAACACACCTACAAACTAAAACTGAGGCCTTGACATGTCCTCACTTTACCAAGTGCTCATAACCTAGGCTGAAAATAAAAATCAAAGAAGAGTGAGATGGTAATCAACTGTTATTCCTTTAGCAAATATTTCTTGAATGCCCACTATTTCTAGGAGTCAATGTGCTACCAAAGGAGTCCAGGGGGTGATCTCGACTCTCAAGGAATTCCTTTTAGTGCAAATCCAGGAAAGCTGGACAGCTGCTAGCTGGAGTAAGATTGGCAGAGGAGTTCTCAGAGGGGGCTGTCTGAGCTGAAGTGGAGAAAGGGCTAAGCCACTCTCCCACTTGTCTAGCTAAAGGAATCAGTCATGAAGGACAGTTAAGTATACCAGTCAGAATTTAGCTGTGAGAGAAGGTCCCAGGAATCAGGGAAGATGCACCAGGTCACAAAACTAAAAATCAATGAGATCAGAGCCAAAATTGATGGTGAATGAGTCAAGATGAGTGTTTGATAAAACTCAAAGCAGAATATGACCTATGACTTTTGTGCCTCTCTGTTTGGGGTTTGGTATATCTGGCCTCTTTTATAATCTATTCTAGTTCCCTATTTCCATGGATTCCCAGTGTTATTTCTTTATAAATTTGTTTTACATACAAATTGTAGACTGACTCAATCTAGAGAGTAGTGAAGGAATAACAGTCAGGGAGTTTCAAAGAGGTTGAAGGATCTTACAACTTTTCTATCTGGTCCATGAGATGAATAAAAAGAGTGGTCTTCTGTTAGATAGTATGGCCAGGGAACTGTCTGCTAAAAGAAATGGAGAAAGGACAAAGTTTAGCAGAAGGATTTTGAGTGTTTAGGTTGTATCATTTCTAGCAGAGCCATTATTCCCTTTTGACTTCTTAACAGCGAGAAAACATTGTCATTGATGCTATGAGAAGACCCTTGGGTCCAAGGATGCCCCTGGAATCTCTATGGTTATTTGGAATATGAGGAGTGGCATGAAACTCACTAGATGTAACATTAGGCTGAAAAAGGGACAAATTATTACTGCCTTACTCTTTGTTCACTGCCCTCCTTTGGGAAGGAAAGAAATGCTTTTCATAAAGTAACATGCAAGAAAGAGTGATGTCATTTTGATGAGGTTCTGAGATTGGATTCCCACAAAATTCAATGGTGGTAGAGTGGACTTAGAAAGTCTACTCTTTTCTTCCTAATGTGGGTGAGATTTACCTGCATACAGCTAAAGTTTCAGCTTCATTTTCTTTTTTAAAAGTTACTTCTTGCTAGTTTTGCAATATTATTTTAGAGAAATAGATTGGAATACATTATAGGTTAATGAAATTAAGCTGTAAATATTAAGTTATTTGAACATTTTATTAGAAGTGGAATTGAATTATTTAGTAGTGGATGTATCTGATTTTCCCTATTAATTACCTTTGAAAATTTTGATACAATCTCTGCCTCTAATTTCTAAATATTTTCCCGAGTTCATTGACATTTATTCATTTGATCTTAGGAATATAAATTATCCCTATTAGATGTGATGTGCAACCAGTTTTAGAACTTATTTATATAGTTATTTAAGTTACAGTTATACATGTCCATGGGTAATATTGATTAATTAAAAACAAAGACTTTCCTATCCCCAAAGAACCTTTATTTCTTTATATTATTTTAAAAGTCTTTTATCTTAGTAGATTTAGGAGTAAAGTGGTTTCTTGACATATGGATGAATTATATAGTGGTGAAGTCAGAGATTTTAGTATACCATACCAGCTTGTGAGGTGACAAGGTTGAAATTGTTTTTTTGTTTGTGAAGCTGCGCAGCTTATAGTCAAGCTTTAGAGATTGCTTTAGTGAAGGGAAATAAAGTTAGAGATTTCTGATAAAGGCACCAATTTTGCTACCTGAATTTGTGTTAAGTGAGAAGGGGAGAAGTCCATTTAGCTGATACAATTTGACTTCATCTCATTTCTTTCTTGATGTGTAATTGTTCTTTAGTAATTTGGAGTCATTTAAAGGTCTTATTTTCTATATGTGACGTGTGTCTGTAGAAATTTAAAATACTGTTATTGCACTGTTATCTCTTTTCTATCCTTGGCTATTTGTAAACATTTAGAAAGAATTGCTTTTCAGAAGGTTGACTGATTGGCTGACCCCATTTTGAATAACGTGGGGCCATCTATTTCAGAGAAAAAAAAGGTAGCTCTATGTTCTATTTGGAAGCCACCCAACTCTTAAATCCAAGGCATTCTTGGTGTTCATATAATCAAAGTTCAATTTCTTTCAGAACTCTGACTTGGTGAACCTTTCAGTGTGTGTTTTGATTAACCGTCTGGATGATTGATTGATGGACCTTTCCTCATTAGGCTGAATTGATTGCCAAGGTGTCTGCAATAAAAGGACCATGATGTGTATTACATGAATGGATTCAGTTGTTAGTCTTTTATATACAATTCCTAAGAGATTATATAGATCAATAGGTATTGGGACTCCAATGCTATGCTTCAGTTTTTTCATTCTTTTAATGATATATAAAACATATAAATATATATCAAATATATAAAAATGTATCAAATTGAAATATAAAGTTTGAATTTCTGGAAAAACATGTTAATATTGGAAGAGACATGACATAATATTTAACAATAGCATCAATAATGTATTAATAAAGAATTAATATTCATTAACTCAACTATTTCTGCAACTGCATAGCAACAATCATCCTTCAGTCTGGCTTGTCCAAAACTATCCTGGAGAAATGGAGGGAGAGCCTCTCTATTTGCAACCCCTATATGTTTGAGAAAGTTATTTAAAATTTTGCAACCATATTTCTCCTGGATTCTGAAACCAGGCTCCTGAGTCCAAATTCAGACTGCACATTTCATCACTGTAGGATTTTAAGTGAGTTCACATAACTGTCTTGTGCTCCATTTCTCCTTTGTTATAACAGAGATCACATTACCTCTTATGATATAATGATATCTACATGAGTTATTAGATACATAGCATATTAAAAATGTTTTATTATTACTTTGTATTATAACCAAGAACTGCAACTTAGAACATTATCCATGAATTTCTACTGGAATGGGGATGCTGGCAACATAATATTAAAATTCCAGAAGGCCCATTCTTCTTTCTGACTCTTACCATAAGGGTCACTGTAATGATATCGTAAAAAGTGTGGTATGTTTTATCAATTCCCCCTAAACAAGCAGCTATTGATAATACCAATAATACCTATTAATTGGTATTATTAATAATAATCTATAAAATTGATTAATGCCTATTAATACTAAGTGTCATAATTCATATTATCCTTTAAGATAAAGAGTCAAATAAGATGAAATATCTTCCTTATATCTCAATCAAGTAAGAATGTCCTCAAGCATTTGAGCATTTGTGACCAGTTTCGTCCCTCACTTGTGGTATGTATGGAAGACTGGGTAACTGAACAAGTGCAGGTAACAGTCAAGGTAATCAACATGAAAGAGCTCCATGGGTCACATCCAGGCCCATGGCCTTAATACCAGTTATAGTGTGATGAACGCCAAGTATATTCTTTACCTCATTGAGTTTCAGACTCTCACATTCTCTATGGCATTAGCTGTTGGCGTTTAGATGGGCATGCTGAATTTATTATGTTCAAAATAGAGACTTTGTAAAGAGCAATGCTGCAATCTTCTCTGTGTTGATAAAAATCCCAAATGATTGACCCAGAGATAATGCCAGAAAGTCAGGAGTCCTCCCTAATTTCTCAATCTCATGTCTGATTTCTACTCCACTAATAAATCCTGTTTATTCTAAATGGCTGATTCTCTGAACTCCTTGACTCCTCCCCTAGGTTAGGATACTATCAGATCTTGCCTTCCTAGAGCAATACCCTTAGACTTTTCTTCTGCTCTCTTTTTTGCTTTTCCTCCAGCATTGCACCCTCCAATTTAACATCTAAGATCTTTCTACAATTTAGGTCAAACTCCCTACAAAAAGCCTTCTGAAGGCTCTTCTTTCAGCAAGTCAAATCTAAGCCCTTTATCATGGCCTGCAAGGGAGCTGACCTCTGCATAACCCACTTACTTCATCTCCTATCCATTTCTTTACTCCTTATCTATCACCTTCATTCACACTGGTATTTTTTTGGGGGGAAGGGTCAAGAAACTTTCTATAAAGGACATATAGTAAATATTTTAAGCTTTCTAAGGCATACTGTTCTTGTCAAATGCTTTATTCAGCCATTGTGGCATTGCCAGCAGCTAGACGTAATGAGTTAACAAATGAATGTGGCAGTGTTCCAATAAAACTTTTTAAAATATCCTCTGACCCTCTTTGGATACTTGATCACCTTATCCTGCCTGATTGCAATGGCTAAGACTTCCATTACTATGGTGAATAACACTGGAGACAATGGACATCATTGCCTAGTTCCTGATCTGAGTGGAAATGTTTTCAATATTACTCCATTCAATATGATATTGGCTGTGGGTTTGCTGTACATGGCCTCTATTAGTTTAAGAAATTACCCATATAAGCCTATTGAGTGTTCTGATCATGAAAGGATGCTGGATATTATCTAAAACTTTTTCTGCATCAGTTGAGAGGATCATATGGTCTTTGTTTATTATTTTATTTATGTGATGTATTATATTTATAGATTTGTGTATGTTGAACCAGCCTTGTAACTCTGGAATAAAACCAACTTGATCATGGTGTATAATTTTTTTGACATGTTGTTGAATTCTGTTTGCTAAGATCTTATTGAATATTTTTGCATTTATGTTCATTAATGATATTGGTCTATAGTTTTCCTTCTTTGTTGGATTCTTTCCTGGTTTGGGGATCAGGGTATTTGCTTCATTGAATGTGTTGGGAAGTATTCCTTCTTTTTCTATGCTTTGGAAAAAGTTTATAATATAAGTACTAGTTCCTCTTTAAAATTAGGATAGGAATCTGATATGAAGCCACTTGGTTCTGGACTTTTCTATTTTGGGAGATTTCACATAGTTGATGCTATTTCAGTGACTGATATAGGTTCATTCAAAATTTCCAATTCTTTCTGGTTGAGTCTAGGAAGGTGGCATGCTTCCAGGTATTGGTCCATTTCCTTCAGACTTTCATATTTCTGAAAATAGAGTTATTGTAGTAATCATTGGGGATTTTTTAAATTTCTGAGGTATCTGTTGTTATTTCTTCTTTATTGTTTCTTATTGATGATATTAGAATTTACTTTTCTGTTTCTGGTTAGGTTGGCCAAAGGTTTATCAATTTTATTAACCTTTTCAAACAATCAACTTTTTGTTTTTTTGACCTTCTGAATGATTGTCTTGTGTTCAATTGCATTTAATTCTATCCTAATTTTGGTTATTTCTTTTCTTCTACTGGGTTTGGGGATAGAATGTTTTTCCTTTTCCAGTTGCTTGAGGTGACCCATTAAGTTGTCGGCTTCCTCTCTTTCTGTTTTCTTGATAAAGGCTTCTAACAATATAAATTTACTCTTAGGACTGCCTTTTAAGTATCCCACAGGTTTTGATAATTTGTGTCTTTATTATCATTTTGTTCCCAAAATTTGATGATTTGCTTCTTAATCTCATCTTGACCCAGCTATCATTCAGTCTAAAATTATTTAGTTTCCATGACTTTGTTTGCAGATGATATGGTCTTATACTTGGACAATCCCAGGGAATCAACTACAAAAGTCTTCAAAGTGATCAAGGAATACAGCAGCATCTCAGGATACAAAATCAATGCTTACAAATAAGTAGCTTTTATATATGCCAGTAACAGTCAAGCTGAAAATATAAGCAAGGATTCTATTCCTTTTATAGTAGTGCCAAAGAAGATGAAATATCTGGGAATTTACCTAATAAAGGACGTGAAAGGTCTCTGTAAAGAGAACTATGAAACTCTGAGAATAGCAATAGCTGAAGATGTTAACAAATGGAAAAACATATTATGCTTATGGCTGGGAAGACTCAACATTGTTAAAATGTCCCTACTACCCAAAGCAATCTATAGTTTTAATGCAATCCCTATTAAAGCACCATTGTCATACTTTAAAGAGTTTGAAAAAATAGTCCTTCATTTTATATGGAATTAGTAAAAACCTTGAATAGCCAAGATATTACTCAGAAATGAAAACAAATCAGGAGGTTTCACGCTACCAGACTTCAGGCTCAAAACAGCATGGTACTGGCATAAAAATAGAGAGGTATATTTATGGAACAGAATAGAGAACCAAGAGATAAATCCAGCAACTTGTCATCATTTGATCTTTGATATGCCTATCAAAAACATCCAGTGGGGGAGAGATTCTATATTTAACAAATGCTGGGTGAACTGGCTGGCAACCAGTAGAAGACTGAAAGTGTACCCCCACCTTTCACCATTAACAAAAATTGATTCTCACTGGATAAAAGATTTAAACTTAAGATAGGAAACTATAAAAATACTAGAAGAGAGTACAGGGAAAAAAAACACTTGAAGAAATCAGCCTGGGAAAGTATTTTATGAAGAAGACCCCCAGGCAATTGAAGCAAGACTGAAAATCCATTACTGGGATCTCATCAAACTAAAACGCTTTTGCACAGCCAAGAGCACGTTAAATAAAGCAAGCAGACAATCTTCAGAACAGGAAGAGATTTTTGCGGGTTATTCTTCTGACAAAGGTCTGATAAGTAGAATCCACAGAGAATTCAAACTAATTGATAAGAAAAGAACAAATAATCCCATTTCTATGTGAGCAAGAGACTAGAACAGAAACTTCTCTGACGTAGACAGGTGCATAGCTTACAAACACGAGAAAAAAAGGTCATCATCTTTATTCTTCAGAGAAAAGCAAATCAAAACCCCTTTGAGATATCATCTAACTCCAATAAGATTAGCCCACATCACAAAAATTCCAAAACTACAGATGTTGGCATGGATGTGGGGAGAAGGGAACACTTCTACACTGCTGGTGGGAATGTAAGCTACTATGGCCTTTTTGGAAAGAAGTTTGGAGAATACTCAAGGAACTAAAAGTAGATCTGCTGTTCAATCCTGCAATTCCTCTGCTAGGTATATACCCAGATGATCAAAAATAATTTTACAACAAAGACATTTGCACAAGAATGTTTATTACAGGCCAATTCATAATTGCCAAGATACGGAAACAGCCCAAGTGCCTAGTGGCCCATGAATTGATTAACAAATTGTAGCATATGTACACCATGGAAGACTATATAGCCATAAGAAATGATGGAGACTTCACATCTTTTATGTTTACCTGGATGGAGCTGGAACATATTCTTCTTGGTAAAGTATCTCAAGAATGGGAAAAAAATGTATCCAATGTACTCAATACTACTATGAAATAAATATATAGTGATCTACGCATTTATACAAATAGTAAAACATAACTATAGTCCAGAAACTGTAAGGGAAGAGGAGAGGGAGGGGAGGGGAGGAGGTCAGGAAGAGGGAGGGTATTTGGGGGGACCTCACCTAATGTGCATAATACAATGGTACATTTCAAAACTATTAAGAAAAGAGTATAATTGTCTTATCATAACAAATAAGTAAACAAAGTGATGGATGTGTTATTCAATTTGATGTAAGAATTTTACATTGTATATTGAATGAGTACACTGAACCCCATAAATGCATCAATGTATACAGTTGCCTTTTAATAAAAGAATTAAAAAAGAATGAAGATATCCAACCACAAAGCAAACTTTATGACAATTTAAATAAAATTCTATTTAATTTTCACAAGTCACAAAATATTAGGTCTTTACAATTTTCAAATCACTTAAACTGTAAAAATCATTCAAAGCTCACAAGGAAAGAGCCCACAGAACAGTTTGCTAACACCTGTTCCAGAGGATCGTTAGACTTTCTCATCTCTGGGCTTCTAGGTTCTTCTCCCAGTGTAGTTTATTTCTTCAAATTATCCCTGTCTCTACTCCCTTGTGTGTTCCTCAGAGAGGACTTACCTAAAATTCATTACCTTTCTTCTCTTTGCACTCATTAGTTTTAAATTATTTATTAGTTTTCTCATTTAATTATTTGTCTTTTCTGTGAGAATGTTGGCTCTGTATGGGCAGGCACTCTATCTTTTCTTCGTTCATTCCGCAGCTCCCATTATAATGTTTGATATTTCGTGCTTAGTTAATATTTATTGAGTAGTTACATGTATAATCAGGACCATTTCCTTTTACTTAAAAACATGGATTTTATGATAAAGTGGGCGATCAGCTCAAATTTTAATTCTGCAATTGTTGGCGTGGTAAATCTGTCCAGATTATCTAAACATTGTGAGCTTCAGGTTTTTTCATCTATGTTTATGTTTAATCATAACATAGAGGTTGCTTGAAAGTAACATGGAAGAACTAAGACCAGTTAGTTTTATAAACCCAGTAATGGAATTTATGTGAATGTGAATTATTGTTAGTCTCACTGGACTGTAAACTTTGAGGGAAGAGAACATATTGTTTTGGTCTACCATTGTAGTCCCAGATTCTAGCACATGGAAAAGCCAATAATGAATGAGTGAATGAACAAATGGATGATACAGAAAATCAAATGTGTGACAGGCCTTTTGACATAATGTGGAAGTATTAACAAAAGTAGATATGTCAAAAATTGGCAGATAGTCTTAGAAATTTGTTTGTTTAAATATCAGGTTCTTGATGGACATTACCTGATCTTTGAAGCCTTGTTGAAACTTGAGATCTGGGAATTTCAGCAGCCGGCAAAGTGAATCTAACTAAGCTCATCTTAATAAACAAAAACAGCTGGTTACATGGAACGTTAGGAGACTTAGGATGTATTTTTATATCCATAAAAATGAGTCAGTGTGGCATACCTGATACATATGATCTTTCCAGGTTCTGGGGGAGATTTAGTTTGAAACTGTAAAACTCTCCACAAGCTGCAAGGATTGGAAGAGCTACAGTTTATGGACTGACTCTCCAGGAGAGCTTGCTATGATTTGAATATATCCCCCAAACAGACTGTATTAGAAACTTAAATCTCACTGCAGCAGTGTTGAGAAGTGGACCTGTAGTTGGAGGTGATTTAGTCAGGAAGGCACTACCTTCTTGAATGGATTAATGCCATTTTCTCAGGCGTGGATTCTTTTTAAAAGGACACCTTCGGCCACCATCTCTCTCTCTCAACCTCTTTGACCTTCCATCATGGGATGATGTAGCTAGATTCTCTTCACAAAATGCTGCCCTTCAGTCTTGGCCCTCACAGCCTCTCCACAACAGTAAGATATAAATTTCTGTCCATTATAAATTATCCAGTATGTGAAATTCTGTTATAGCAGAGCAAAACAATAGGCTACATCGATAGATAGGATGGCTTCCGAAGTTACATTCCAAGGATGTCACATCACTTGGGTCATTTTTGGAAATTCTAACTCTCTCTATTTGCACACTTCTATCCACTTTTATTTTCTTGGAATACTGTGAACTTCCTCTTGAATAACAGTAGTTTGGTCTACAATTTATGATTTGTGATTGTGATGTGACATAAAAGATCAATAATCTCTTTGAAGTTTTCATTTCAGAATGAAATGATCTCATTTTCTTTTTCATAGTTTCTGTCAAGAAAAATATTTAAAAGATTATGCTAAGCTATTAAAACATATATGACATGGATTAGAGTGCAGAAAATATGAAATATGATTTTAAATTAATCTTTTAATGTTCATCTTTAGGAAAATTTCGTGTTTCTTTCTTTTTTTTTGTAGTTGATTTTTCAGTAGATATGTGGGACTGTACGGAACACATTCCAGAAAGAAGAGGAGAATTTTGAAACATGCTGTACTTCATGCTGTTCTTAAAAAAACTTGAAAAAGCAGAAACACAAGGCATTAAAAATTACTGTATTTGGCAGCAGGATAGTGGGTATGGCAGTACAGTCAAACATTTACTTTTGAGCTGAATGTGTTCTGAACTGTGGTAAATGAAGTTCAATGTGTTCCATGAAGTTCAAAGAGGTCTACAGAAAAGTTCATTGCACTCAAAAGGATTTTGTGAAAATATATGTTTGTGAGGACATCTTAAGTTACTAAGTCAATTTATGTGTAGATATATTTGCTACCTTTGCTTTAAATATCGTCAAATTGTTCTAATAACAGTTTGAAGTGGAACAATGCAACCTGATATCATTTCCTTAAATCTATTAGAAACAAATATAATATATGCATATATAAATAAATACCATATATTGTTTCATTTATTCATTCTATAAATATATATACACACATGAGCACATGTATGCATATATGTATCTTTGTACATAAATTTTGGGGGGATATATGTCTGTGTGTGAGTATATATATACATGCATGTATATGTTTCCATAGTATACTTTCACTTTAAATAACTTAAAGTCTGAAATAACTTAATTGGAATTTCTTATCTTATAGAACATGCAAAGTAATTGCAGGACTGATTGGTTTAGTTGCTAAACTATATTCCCAAGGGCTCAGCTGTCCTCAGAGTGTTGGATTTAACCCAAGGGATTTTTCTTTGTGATTGTTATTTGGCTGCCACAGCTCCAGACTTTACCATCCCTCAGAAACTTACTCATGGATAGGAAAAAAAACTCTTTTTTTTTTTTTAACCAAAGTGTTTCTTGGCATGACTGCTTTCAATAGAAAAAATATTTATCTATTTTTATGTAAGTTATTCTCAAGAAAAATGGACTTGCTTGGATAAACTTCATTAGGAATCAAAGACAGGACAATCTTTCTTGACATTGTCCAAGTACAGAGTAGAAGGTGGTCACTTGATCTATACTGCACTTCTGCCAGCCAGGGAGACATAGCAGAAAAACCTCTCAGAGACAGCAAATCATGGGAGGTACAAATATTAACTTTCTATTATCTAAACACACTAACATTTTTAGTTCATTTATATTTGTTTTAAATTATTTTAATCAATATTAATCAAACAAGGTGTAGAGTATATAAAAAAAAATCACATAGTTTGTATTCAAAACCTGAATGCAGGATATATGATGGTTGATTTCATGTGCCACCTTGACTAGGCTAAGGGATGCTCAGATAGTTGGTAAAGCATTGCTCTGGGTGTGTCTGCAAGAGTTTCCTGCAGAGGTTAACATTTGAGTTGGTAGACTGAGTAAAGAGGAGGTGCCCCTGCAGTGTAGACAGACACCATCCAACCTGTTGAAGGCCTGGGTGGACCAAACAGACAGAGGAAAGGCAAATTCACTCTCATTCTTCTTGAGCTAGGACACCGCTCTTCTTCTCCCTGCCAACATCAGACCCCCTGGTTCTCGGGCCTCCAAATACTGATGAGAATTACACCAGTGGCTGTCCTAGATCTCCGGCCTTTACACTGGAGTGAAATATGCCACTGGATTTCTTGGTTATCCAGTTTTCAGACAGCATTTTGTGGGATTTTGCAACATCTATAGTTGATGAGCCAATTCCCACAATAAATCTTTTGTATCTTAGTGATCTATATTGTATTGATTCTGTTTCTCTGGAGTACTCTGACTAATATACAATGCAAAATATTAAAAAAATGAACAGTAAAAAAAAGTAAAAACCTCCTTCCCAGTTATCCTTGTTTGGTCAGGTGTTCTCTTTTGCTCCTCCTTTTTGTCTCTATCCTACCAGGCTGCTGCCAAACTTACCTTAGTCAGAAGCCCTTTCAACTATTTTGCCATTCCTGAAGTCCACCCTCCGCCCCAGACTCAGAAAGATAAATGAAAACTTCCCATCCCCAAATGAGTCCTACTTCCTTTATTCTGTTTCTGAATTACTGATTGAGGAAGCATCTATCCCTTTATTAACTACCCACACTACTGCACGAGATTATTCTGGTGTCCAAGGCCTAAACTACTCAATCTCAGGAGTTGATGATGCTTTTATCTGGTATTGGTTCAAGACTTGTTCATGAATAGTGGCTGTGTCTATTACAACCACCTGACTCATTGTGTTTACCCAAGTGGTCCCTGCTGATAGTAAGAGGAGGAGCCTGTCCCTAAAACAACTTCTAATTTTCACCCCCAAAAGCAGAAGTGACTTTTGACCCAAAGATTGCCATTTTTTTCAACTGTGAAATTTAACAATGCAAAATCACTTTTTGCAACAGAAAGAAAGTTCTGGAAACTTTAAAATGTAGGCTGTTGTTGCCACACACATTGTTGGAAACTGGTTATGTGCTTTGATAGGTAGCAGCTGCTTTAGTGCACAAGTCTTGTAGTATCATCCTTCTCTGTAGTCTCATCAGTCCGGGCGAATAGCTTTCTTCTGTCTGTTTTCATATTTTATATTATTATAATTTATATTTTAGGGATATTCTGTTAAAAGCAGCACCGGATTTTGTGATATAAATATCAGAAAGTGCATGGGACTTAAGGGAGGGGTATAATTTATATTATACATGCATGTTTTGTAGCCTAAATATTTTTCAGAATTCTTCTAGCAAATTTTCCTTAAGAATATTAATCAGTTAATCAGCATGTATTCCTGAGAATTCAATATCTAGGCCTGGAAGTGATCTAGGAACTATAAGCGACTCGCTGTTTAAATTTAAGACAAGCCTCTGGTGTCAAATGTTTTGATCATTCTTTCTTTACATGTCATATTTCTCATAAATCTGGATGGGCATTTTGAAAAGTCCCACATTTATTTGGTTTAAAAGAAAGACTAATTCATATTTTGAAAATTCAGCACATGTGCATTAGATACCATATAAGTTTTTTTGATAAACAAATTGAATTTGCTTTCTGCAATGAGAAAATGAATGCAGCCATATGTTCGATAAAATAGATTGAAACGTTTCTTGCATATAGAATTAATCTTATTTAATTAATTAAAACATTCTCATGCTGGCGCAGTACACATTTTGGTTTTCATTGCATTTTAGTATCTTGGTTCTCTCTTTCTTTTTTGAACAAATATGTCTTTCTTATTTGCACTAACATGGAGGCATTGCAAAAATACTTCCTCCCACACTAGGTTTGCTACAGTTACAAAAAATTCTCCCTTAGTATTTTCTGCCTGGAGAGATAACTGTTTTCTATCTTCATGACAGAATCTGTCAGAAAGACTGTCCAGTATAGTGTTTCAAGAAAAATTGCTGATTGAAAATAATATGCCCATGTACTATTGAGCATTGCTCAGGTAAAGCTTTTTTTCAGTGGCTGAGGGTCACTTTGTCTCAGAATAAGCGTGCACACATCTACAGAACTTTAGTTTAGAGAAAGCTTTCACCAAGTGGTTCCTTTGAGACCCCCACAAGATGTTTTGAAACTATTTTTAAGAGATTATAAAAAATGCAATAGTAAATATATTCATGGTCATGCCTAAAGGCTCTATAACTCATGCAATATTCTATGGTGCTTCACCAGGGCCTTTAAAAAAGTTGTTCAAAATCATTCTTGACTGAACTTTGAAAAATGTGACTTGATCTTAACAACTCTCAATTACAGAGAAGAGGTCCCTGGTTTAATAATGCATCAACAGCTGATACAACCGGATTTGTTTTTGTAGTTGCGGTCTCTTATTGCCGAAAATTTTGTGCTTCTGAACAAAACTTCACTCTTTTAAAAATTTTATGGACTACAATATTAATATAAGAGTTTAAATAAATTTTATATGTTTCGGGTTTTATGCTGGAGTGTTTAGGAATTTGAGTATTACTTGAGTTTTCTGATTAAATATTAGTCATAAAACACTTTTTGGTTTTGACTTTATCCATCAAAATTATAGAGCAGTTCATTTTTCTAACCTAGTGTAGCATATAAACTACTATATTTGTTTTTTGGTTTTTAATTTTGTTATTGAGGCTCCTCTGTACCCTTCCATGGATTCCCAATAAGTAACAATATTTTTATGGGGATGATGAGCAGAGGCTATTTGCATGCTGATTCCTGGAATTTTGTGGAATTGTTTAGTTTTTATTCATGCCTTGATTTGTTCATTTGTGTGTGTGTGAGAGAGAGAGAGAGATATCTTCTAAATTGAGTGAAATAAAACATTGAGGTTCTTAGTTAATTGAGGATTTTTATGGCAAAAAATGAGAAAATAATACTTTATAACTGGTAAAGCAAAATATTCAGAAATATTATACTATGTTGAATTATTACATTGCTTTTAAACAAATGTGACCTAAGAGATCATGTTACCAGAGATTAAACCATGTAGAGTCTACACACACTCATATAATTTCTGAATGTGAATATAATTGGCTATGCGTGTATGTGTATGTGGTAATAGTACCTTGAAAATAATAGTTTTCAAAAGGTTTTTATGCTCATGTGCCTTAGGGGAGAAAGTAGCATACTGAGAAAATGCAACAATTCATACATTATTAAACATGTAACACATAGGGACAGAATTAGTAGATTCTACACTTACATAAATTAATGTCTAAATTTCAATAAAATCATGGAATGTTACAGCTGGGAAGAAATATAAAGATTATCTAATATAAATCAATATCTTTCTATCTCTGTATATATATTCATATACACACACACCACACGTATGTATAAGAAAGGGCCACCATAAAGGTGAAATGTCTTCCCAAAGGCATTTGGGAAGCCCAGGATGGGTTCTTGCAGCTGTACTTCACTGCCTCATATCCAAAACTAAGATCTTCCATATCATGACTCTAAATTATTTCTCTAGCCAAGAAGCAGCTGGTTCATTTCCTTATGCATAGTGATGAAATTATGAACAATGTTTATATGGACATGGAATTGTCAATTATCATCGAAATTTGTAGTAATGGGTGAGGACTTTTTGATAAAGAGCTCTGTGTGGATATTGCTTTTCCGCATGTGTTCCTAGCCAGGTGAGTCACTAACTATCCCTCTCAGATACCCTTTGTCTTTGCTTTTCCTCTTCTCTCACCTCTGACAAACCACGTTTCCTACCTTTTCTATAAGTGAAAGAGAAGAAATCATTTTTGGGGGGAGGGGTTTGGGAGGTGGTTTAAGCAGATCAATTTACTGGAAGGAGAAGATATATTTACACACAGGGAGTGTTGATCATTTCCTATATTTGCCCAGAACCACTAGATATGAACATCATAGGTAGGAATTTTTTAGTTTTGTACATGGAATGGTAGTGCACTCAATAAGTATTTGCAGAATGAAATAATGGTCAATAGAAAATCAGAATAAACATAGCCATTAATAGAAGACATCCTACATCTTAAAGTCTGAATCTCGAACAGTCAGACAGGTAGAATTATCTGTGGATTGGTGTCTATATTGATATAGGGATGGTCAAGAAGATTGATGATTATGCATAGCAAGGGACAAAGATGAAGCAGACCCCACTGAGAGAGCACCTACACATTTCTGTTAACTAACTATGCATGACTAACGATCTTATAGATTGCTGGGCAAGAAAGGCATGGAAATTGAATAATAAAATATCACTTTATTTAGCATTTCAATTTTTCATGTATTTACCTATTAAATAAACATTTCTTCTATATCACCATTTGAATAATTTTTAACTAATCTTCATTGCTTCATGAAGTTCTTATGAAGGAACTTACAAGGCACTGTGAGATGGCTCTAGTTGGGCCAAAAAAAAGATAATCTAAACAAGATTATATTATTTAGATTAGGAAAATCAGACTTCCAAAAGAGCGTTTACACAGTGGAGGCTGCTTAGGGCCTTCAAAGGTATACCACCTTTGTTACACCTGCATGGACCACACATGCAAATGTGAATAAAAATACCATACTCTTGAAATAACCCAGTATGTTAGTTTCCTGTGGTTGTGGTGACCATCTATCATAAACTCATCACTCATCAACTCTGATTAAAATGACACAAATTTATTCTCTAATAGTCAGAAGTTCTAGAAATCAGAAGTTCAAAATAGATTTTATATATATATTTAATTTAATTTAATTAATTTTTTTTTTGAGACAGCCTCAAGCTGTCGCCCTGGGTAGAGTGCCTTAGTAGGCTAACAGCCCATTTTTGGCAGAGCCTGTTTCTTCTGGAAGGTCTAGGGGAGAATTTATTTCCCTGTTCTCTCTAGGAAGGAACCTCCACCTCTAGGAAGGTGCCTCCTAAAGGCACCTCTATTCCTTGCCTTGCAGTCCTACTTTTGATAGTGAAAGCCCGCAGTTTAGCTCTTCCGTTCTCTCTCTCTGTCTCCACTGTCATTGCGTGGTGTTTTTGTATCTAACTCTACATCCTCCATTTTATTTGAACCCTCATGATTAAATTGGGCACATCCAAATAATGCAAGCTAGTCTCCTCATATCAAGATCTTTAATTTAGTCATGCTATTATGTCCCTTTTTCCATGTAAGATAATATACTTTGAGGATTATGCTACCTGGGTCACTACTAAAGTCTTAAGCAAACTATGTTCTGGCCCGTTATTTCACTTCCACAAACACAGTCGACAGCGTCCTTTCTGATTCACCTGTGCAAGCTTCAGCTTGCTCTGCTTATCGGTGATACCAGGAGGGCTTCATTTGTTTCTGTTGACACAGATTTTACATTTCTGGATTTTTGTGTGTCTCAAAACTTTCATAATGACTCATGAAAGAATATCTTGTATGAATTATGAATGAATCCTTGAATGTAGGAGGCTTGAATAACATTCTAGCCTCCTACATTCAAGGATTTTCTTCGATGATTAGAGAAATTCTTGGTTATTATGAAATTCAGTAAAATTTCTGCTTATCAGTTTATTGACCTACTACACAAGTGCTCCATCATTTGAGGGGTGACAGAGGAGTCACTGTTTATGGCAAGGAATTTATAAGAACTTAAATGAATACTAACAAATGCACAACATGAACAATTGAATACTTTCAATGAATTCTTGATTTTTACTTTGAGTAGAATGGAGGTATGTTAAGGCAAGATTTCTAAACCTCTAATTTTAGTTATAATAACTTATGTCTGCAAAGAATCCAACATCCAAAGCAACCACATAGAAATTATATCATTTTATGTTGAAAATCTCTGCTGATTGGATTAAATGCAAACAGAACTTAGAATCTGTTGTCCTTTTGAAGGAGATTTTGAAACATAGCTTTAACTTTGTATGCTGAAAATTGTTGTTCATATTTATAAACTTATAGGTGCTATTAATAACCTCTTTGTGTCAATCATTGCAATAAATCCTAAGCAAAAATTTTCATAGGACAACAGAGGAAGTATTTGACAGGTGTAGCTGATTGACAGTACATCTAATAACCTGATCATTACTTAGCATGAGAAGATTTGCATTCATGAATTTGAAGAAAACGACATCATGCATTTCTGAGCTCTTTAGCTCTGCTTTTTATTGAGCTAGAAGTCTTCTTAGAAGAGGGTATAAATATAATAGCATTGGGATCTGTAGCCCTTGACACCGGGCTGAATTAAATAAATTAACAACAGATCTCAAAATGAAGCTTTAAAAGTTTCTCATCCTTTTCGTAGTTCTAATACGATTTGGTTTAGGTTTGCCATTCAGAATAGAAGACACTTCTCACACCAGAAATATTTCTACTGATTTCCCCCTAGTTTATTTTTTGTTAACCCTTTTCTGCTGACATCCATAAATAGCATGGATGCTGATACTTCATTTAAAATGTATCATCATTTAGATCTACTCAGGCTTCGCTCATGGCTTCGTCTTTTTAAGCTATTTATCTTCATGTCACTCTAATTTTGTTTTATCTTTAGAATCATTTTTTCTCCCATTTTGAGTAGCCATACTATAATGTTAAGAATGAGATTTAAGTTTGAGCAGAAAAAAAGGAGGGAGTACATTAGGACAGACTGAAAATAACGCTCCTGACACAAACTAGTAAGATTAATATCCATCAGTACCAATAAGGGGAAATTGTCAAAGTTTTCACCTTTGTGACCAAGCATCATTTTATGCCACATTTTTTTCTGTTTGTTCTAGCTTCCCTAACCATTAATTCATGTATTTTTAAAGGAGAAATAATAATTTAAAAAAAAACCCTCAGAAATTCAGTGCAGGTTTTTAAACTGGAAATTGTATTTATTAATTTATTTCTCTAACTATGCTGTTAAGATTTTTTTGACATTGAATATTCCCTTTGTATGTTTTATATTTACGCTCATATTTTACCTGTTTGCAAAAAGAATAAAGAATAATAGAATGAAGATATTAAAACAAAAATAGAGACATAATGATTGTCAGGCACATTTCTAAATATTTTATATGTGTAATCTTATTTATTCCTCAGGAGCACTCTTTGAAGTAAGTGCCCATTTTATCTCCACCTCATAACCAGCAGAGAAATTAACTAACCTGCTCAAAGTCTTATAACTGTCAATTAAAGCAGAGTCAGGCTTTAAACATAGCTATGGCAGATTCCAAGGTTTTTGAACACTATGACACATAGCCCACTTGAACTATGCTAAAATAGTAAATGTATTTAAGCAGTATGTTGAACTTCAGTCTTCTTAACACCAAAATAAAATGAAAACATGACAAAAAATAGTTTCCATTTACTTACTAAAAGATGATGTTTCTCTAAGAAAGGAACAGTTTTATTTGCTACTGATTTTTATTAGATATTATGTAGGAATTTATTTATGGGGAACAGTAAAATCAATATTCAGCAGTTTTGATCCTTAAGAATTCCTCAGATGATTTTTAAAATAACTCTTCAAGAAAACAATTACAAAACATTTAACAATGTAGATAACATATGGATAATACAGGACAACATATATCATATAAAATTAAATTAAATTTAGTAAATTGGTGTTAGTCATTAAATTTGAAACATAAATGACCTGGAAAAACTTAAAGAATTGGACTAAAGGCCAGTCCTCTACTGCAGCGGCTGGGCCTGGCCAAGGGAAGGACCGGAGGGGGCGCAGTGTGTCCCCTCTGGGGCTGCAAGAAGACTAAACATGGATGGCAGCCGGAGAGAACAACCTCTGTCCTTCCCAGATATGGTCCTCCCTGCCTATTAAAAGGACACTTGAGCACCAAAAGTAATGCTTTTTGCACTGACTCCTCTTCTCTCAGACTAAGCACTCTCAAGCTGGTCAAGAATCACATGGCTGTTCACTATAATAAAATCCTTTCAGCCAAAGCTGCAGTAGACTGCTCAGTTCCAATGAGCATGAATTCTAGCATCAAATATGCAGACCAACAAAGAAGAGAGAAACTCAAAAAAGAATTAGCACGATGTGAAAAAGAATTCAAATTAACTAAAACTGCAATGCAAGCCAATTCTAAAAATAATTCCAAGTCATTTTTAAATACCCCACAAAAGCCCTCAGGGGAACCACAAAACGAGCATGAAGTATTATTAGAAGAAGTGCATGGATTTCAGTCCTTTGCAAGGTCGCTAGTACCTTCTTCAGAGAGACTAAACTTACCTAAATCTGATAAAGTCTTCGTGAATGGTACTG
>CAUYON010117515.1:0-11251 GCA_963573935.1 Arctocebus calabarensis
TATCAATGTCTTTATATAGTGATCAAGAAAATGCCATGAAGGCTATCTGTAACAGTACGATCAAAACATTTCTGAATGTATATGAATCATGCCCTATGATTGCACCAATGTACAGAATTATGATTCAATAAAATTATATAAAAAAAATTAATCAGATAAATCAGACTTCAGGAGATAAAGAATTGTACTGATAGAGAGAAAAAACTAGAAAAGGTGGAATTACCTTTTATTCCTTTAAAGACAGGGCTCGTGTCTCTTTACGTGGGTAAAAAAAAAAAACAAAATATCATAGCCTCAAATGTATGTTCCTTCACTCCAAAATTAACCTAAACCTCAAGGTTGAAACTTCAAGCAAAATATTTTTGGAAACTCTTAGCTATTTCAAATATGGGATATCAACTATTTTATTGATCTTGGTGAATAGAGGTTTTTACATTTTTTAAACTTTAATATCCAGTTGACTTCAATTAACCTCTCTCCAGTGTTCTCACTTTCAACGTGCTCCTAAGAGCCTTGGTGGTGAGTTTTCAGGAAACACAACAGTCCTGCCTTTTCAAATAGGCTTTTCGTTACGTTATTTTAAAATGGGCAGTACATTTGCTGCAGTAGTTTAGAACTAAAGACACACTTGAAATTCCAAACAAGGTAATTGTTAGGAATCAATTAACAATTAATTTTATTCTCTATTGTTATAAAGTTAACAATAAATTATGGACGTATTTATACATCCATAATTTATTGTTTATCACAATGTTGTGATAAACATTGTGAGGATGATGATTTCCCCAGGACTGCAGCCATCTGTAGGTAGCAGTAGTGCCTGGCCAGCCCCTTCCTCCTCTCTATCTTAATTTTTCACATTCACTCCACCCACTACTTCCCACTTCCAGCTACCAGTATGCTTGTTTTCTGTGCCTCCCTCCTTTTTTCACAATTAACATTATCCCCTTCTAAGGGGACTTCCCTTCATCTGATGCTATTTCTGATGCCAACTCTAACAAAGGTCATGCCAGACTTGAAATTAAATCTCATATCATGCTATTTATTTAAATTGCCTTTAACTTTTTAGAAATGATAAAGGTCATTACTCCTGTTCAAACAGCAGGTTTTGATTTCATTTTAATTACCTTCAGAGCCTTTCATTCAGAGTAACTTTCACTTGGTTTACACATAATTCATTCTCTTCCTGGTTTAATTGATATCCTAAGTATTTATTTTGCCCAGTGGCCTGTTAACTTTCAAAGCTATTTTCAGTCTCCTCTATTCTGGATTCACTTTAACTCTCTTGAGGAATTGAGGAAACTGTTTCCATTGTATAATGTGCAATAGTTTCTTCTAAAGTCAGCTACTTTCTCCTTCACCCCTTTTCTTCAGACACTTCTTGAATTTGTGGAAGAGGAAATGTTCACGTATCCGAATGTGTCTGAAATCTTCCTGCTTTTAGTGAGATGACAGCAATGAATAGCGAAAGTGAAATCTAAAATAAAAGCAAATAACCTGATACCCAAAGGATAGATACTATGTTAAAATCTGGAGAGGAATAAAACTTTACCAATACCCCACAAGTTATCTAAGTACATAAATTTTTTCCATATTAGCAGCCTTGAGCTTATTTTAAAATTGTGATCAATTAAGGAAATGCTTTTATGATCTTCTAAAATGTTTGTTATCTAAATACATGTTTAAATTGTTCTTTATATCTTTAAATGAAAACTTACATCTGTGTCTGTGTATAGCTACTGTATATATAAGGTTGTAATTCCCCTTATTCCATGTGTATAGAGTGTGTAACATGAATTAAAGGCTTAAATGTGCTTATGATTCTCATCTTCCTCTCCCACAGCAGATGTACAGTGGATGTTTGGTCATATGACCTCCTCATTCTGCTCATCAGTTTCCCAGTGGCTGCCCTCGCCCCAATGTCAACACTGGTCAGATAATACTAATACTAATAATGTTTAGATAGAACACATGTGAAACAGGTACTATTTTTTTTTTTTCAGCCAGGGCTCAGTTTGAACCTGCCACCTCTGGTATATGGGGCCGGCGCCCTACTCCTTGAGCCACAGGCGCCGCCCAAACAGGTACTATTATTATGCCCACTTCACAGATGAAGAGTAAGAAGGCACAAATCACTTCAGTAAATTTCCCAAAGCCATAGAACCAGCTCATGGCTGGCAGAGAGAGGACTTGGATCCAAGGTCTGGGTCTCAGCCTACCTTTTGTAACCATTACACTGGCCCTGTCACCAGTGCATTCACTTTGGCTATGATCAGCAGTTTTCAGTTTTGCTTATTTGTATGTATTTTCATTTTTAAAGATTTACTAACAATTCAAATCCCAACCCTCTGAAAATATTTCCCTGAGTAAACGAATGCATGAAAAACAAAGTGTAATTTATAATGCTGCTTCTGAGATATTTTTCTGTCCCTGAATGTAATGCGTACTTTACTTCCTTTCAAATGAAAACTTGATTCTCTTGTAAAGTAGGGTGGGAGTTTCTTTTAAATTGCACTATTATTAAGTAAAAGTAGTGTTATGCAACTGCAGAGGGTGCCAAAAAGTGTACACACATTTTAAGAAAGGAAAAACTGCATTAAAATTGTAATATTCAATATATACCAATAACATTTGTTACCTTGTATCTTGTATCCCTTGTAATTTTGCAGAAGTCAAATGTGATTGAAGTATCACAATTTTAATACAGTTTTTTCCTTTCTTAAAATGTATATTTTAGCACCCTCCATACATTGTGTAACAAATTGCACAGCTGTAGCTTTTCTGACATTTGTCTTTCTATTTTTAAAACCCATCATAAGTTCCCAAAATCTTTCTGCTAAAAATAATGATTAAGAACTTAAGATTATGAAAAAACATGAGATGAGAATTTTACCAGGTCAATTGTGTATAATTGATTTCAACTTTATTTTCTAAAGCAGATATTAAGAAGAATTTTGGAAATTTTTAATTTAAAAATCTTTAAAGAAAACAAATCTCATGAATGTTATGTCAATCAGGTTGATGAAAATATCTCAGAGTGTATGTGAAACCTGCACACTGTACCCCATGATTGAATTATTGTACACAGCTATGATTCAATTAAAAAATTAATTAATTAATTAATTAATTAATTAAAAATCTTTAAAGAAAACAACACCTACTTATAACATACCTACCCTTCCTTAGGGTACTGCAGTACTTTAATAAATGTTAAGTAATAAAGGGTAATTGTTCTCTCAATTTCCACCAGAAATTCACTCTTGTACTTCCTGCATAATCTTCATTTTATGTCAGTTCCAACTTAAGGCTAATAGCAGAGAATTCTGTTTATAACTATTACATCATACTGTAATTTATTTTATTCAAGGCATTTCCTGTACTCTGTATATTCTCCACTCAACTCATTTTTTAGGCATCCTATTGTGTTCCATCCCCTCATGCACTTTGTTCTTGTGAAATAGCTATAGAATATTTCTGTTTCCATTGCAGGAGAGAATAACATTTACTTACAGAAGAGTAAGTATGCTTTAAGTATGTGTCTGTTTTGTATTCAATCCCTGATAGCAACTGGTATCCCACAATACATATAAAATGAATAAAAGTCACTTTATTGGATTACAATGTCAGTCATTCTTATTACTTTTTTCACTCTCCAAAACAAGTGTTGTGGGAATCATGGAAAAATAGAGAACTTTCTTCAATTCTTTTTTTCTTTAAGAATAAAACTCTGTCACCCAGACTAGAATGCAATGATATGATCATAGTTTCCTGCAACTTCAACTCATGGGTCCAAGAGATGCTCCTGCCTTGGCCTCCCAAATAGCAAGGACTATAGGTGCGCACCAGCACACTGGGCTAATTTTTTAATTTTACTTTATTTTTTATAGGGATGAAATCTCACCATGCCATCCACACTGGTCTTGAATTCCTGGCCTCAAGCAATCCTCTCACCTTGTCCTCCCAAAATGCGAGGATTATAGGCATGAGTCACCTTGCCTGGGCCACCTTAATTCTTTAAATGTACTTTAGTTGTCCCTGCTGTTAATGGAAGGCCATTTTTCTATGAAAATCTCATTTACCCACTCTTTTCTTTCTCACTTCCTGTCCCCTTTTTGTCTTTACATATTTTTTTCTGTCCCTCAACTAGGAATGTACATAAAGATTTTTACTTCAGCAATGATTATGACACTAAGCAAAAAGGAAAAAAACTGTGTATTTAATGTGTGTTTTATTAATGGGATCAAATTTTAGAAAAATAATTTGTATCTACCTCTAGACTCTTAATTCCCTACCTGACTCTGTCTTACTTCCAATGAAAATAATTTCTAATGATGGAGAGCTCCTGATTCATACGTTATTTAAGTCATTAGACATGTGGAAGGTCTTCTAAATGGTTTAAAGAACTATGAAGAAAGTCATCACTTTCAAAGGATGGCAGCTTTGCTTACTTCTTTAACAAAGAAATTTCCTCAAGCCATAATGAGTTATATAGCATGAGGACAAGACCTTACACAGGGTCTTCTTCAAGAGCATTTCTTAATACCTTAAATTTTATATTGAAAATTAAACAACAAATTACCTTATGACAAGAAACAATGTGAAATGAGAATTCTCAGTTGCTGATAGTGAATTAGTCAAATTTATCATCACTATACCTCTGAAACGAAGACTTAACAAAATAACACTACTGTTAAGCCATCAAAAATGCCAAAATCTTGGTTTAAACCTCTTGGTTGGTTAAAGGCAAACAACTTGTTAGCTTTTCTCCAAAGCCACAGTCCCAGTCCAGTTAAAGTAACAGATCTGGTATAACTTGAAGTTTAATTCTGTATACATAGTAGGTGTCTTCTACTCTAGAGAGAAACATACCACAAAACTCATTGGAAACTAATTTTTTCAAGGCAATTTTTCAACAACCCACTTCTACTCTATAATTTCATTGTTATTGGAATCGTTTCATGTACACATGCAAACATCATTAAGAAGAACTGCATAGTTTCTTGCAAATCAAAGCATATCCCTAATTACTAAATAGGTCCAAAACAGATTCCTCCTCTCATTCCTGCCTCCCTGGATCCTTACTTTCTTTCTTTTTGGTTTTCTTCCTGACTTCTTTTACTCTTCACTTTTCCTTTTGTCCCTGACTTAGAAGCATTAATTATTGGATAAACATAGACTTTTAAAGTAGCTTGCAGCTACTGAGAATTTGCTGAATACCCTATCTGTGAGGGACACTCTGTGAGCCATCTGGCTAGTCAAAGCTCAAATTCTTTAGTTTTAAATTATCTTTTGCACAACTAGTCTTTCTCAAAATAAAATATTTTCACCAGTTGGGTTTTCTGAATGTTTGGATTCTGGGTGAGCTGAATAAATGTATTGATTTCATGTGAATCCAATTCAACAAGAATAGAATCAGTCTTTAAATGACTACTTAATATAGCAAGAAGGCACAGGACCCTAACCCCTTCTGTTCACCTTTTCTGGTAAAGATTTTTCTTTCAGTACTATTTGAACCTAAAATAAATAAGCATTGGCTTCTAATTGTTGCCTATACAGAAGCTCTTTTCACATAAAACAGGCTTCATCAATAGTAGAACTCATTGTACTTTATTACATGGTGCGTGTAGTGTACACTGTAGCCTCTCTTTATATTATTGACAACTTTCACCTACTTTGGTCCAAATATCTACAAAGAAAATTAAAATTTTAGGCTTGGCACCTGTGGCTCAAGCAGCTACGGCGCCAACCACATACACCTGAGCTGGCAGGTTCGAATCCAGCCTGGGCCCGCCAAACAACAATGGTGGCTGCAACCAAAAAAATGGCCGGGCGTTATGGCGGGTGCCTGCAGTCCCAGCTACTAAGGAGGTGGAGGCAGGAGACTCACTTAAGCCCAGGAATTGGAGCTTGCTGTGAGCTGTGTTGTCACAGCACTCCATCCAGGGTGATAACTTGAGGCTCTGTCTCAAAAAAAAAAAAAAAAAAAGAAAAGAAAATTAAAATTTTATAAAACCTCTAAGAATGCAAAATGAACAATTTGTAGTTCATTGGGTTTGGGCTTGGAAATCCTGAATGTATTGAAAGGACTCATGAATCAGAGGAACCTAAGTTCAGCTGTTGTTTTATCATTTAATAGATGTTGCTCTCAAGCAGCTGCATTTACTCTTTCAATCAATACATATTGATCAAGAGCTTATTATAAATCAGGCATTGTTCTAAGGAATATAGCTATGTACTTGATCCCTCCTATCCTCCTTCCACTTATCTGTTATTATCTCCTTAATAATCTTTTTAAATGGGACAATACAGGGTTCAGAATATATTTTCCATCTGATATGACAATGTCTTCTGGAATCATTCTGTGGAATTTGAAGTTAATGTTAAATTTAATATAAAATTATAATTTATGGATACAAAGTGGGGATAATAGCAAGTCCACTTTAAAACAAATTCTTGATTTATTTTCACTTCCTTTTGTAATGTTAAATTACTAACAAAGTGATGATTTGAAGTTTCATAGCAAGATTGTCATCAAGATGCATGTAAAGAACAAAACCTTACAGTTAAAAGTGTCATAAATGATTTTACGGTAGCAGAATTTCTCCTACTATGGAATATCATTATCAAACAAGTCTGGAAAACATTGTGATAAAATAATAGTATGATTGGTGGAGCAGCTAAGGAAAAAAAAAGAAAGAAAAGAAAAAGGAAAGTATGAAATAGAAGAGAGGGCCTGTATTTTATGTCAGCTCACGCAAATCAGAATAGGTACAACAAAGAATGCAATAGTCATGGACTCTTCTTGGTAACTCACTGAAGGCAGTCCTTGCCTTCAGAAGCCAATTTACAAAGTTCCCAATTGATTATTCAAACCATAAAAGCATTAACCCAGGGCCTCTTTACATCGCAGTTTCCCTAGTGCTTTTCAAATAAAGTTTGACTTACACCTGACTTTTCAGAGTAAGGGCATGAAATGAAATAAACCTTCACTTAACTTAGTTTCTACAATTCAATTCAGAAAAAAGATTCATGTTTTTAGACATTCTCGGGAAATGCTTATTATTGGTCAGCTACAGACACACTGACCTTGACCGGGCTATCACAGAATTCCATTGGTGTTCGCTCTGCTTCCTAACAGAAACATAATGGGTGTAATGGGGTGAGATATAGCCTCATCTTTAGTGCTTTTTATACAAGGGGTGGGCCACCATTCTGGAGAGAAGTTCCCTTCCTCCCTTTCAACTTGTTTCTGTGTAAGACTAGATCGACTTCATAAGTGCTCCTGGTGGATCAGTTATGAAGTTTCTGATCTATTCAGAAGAAAAAAAAATGTTTAAATTTCAGATTAGCTCAATTAACATAAAAGAGTCAGGTAAGACTGACCTCAAAGCAGCCTGATATCATGAACAGAAATGTGTGTGAAGGTACTTAGTACCTCAAAATTGAATCTAGGGCAAAGAGCTCCTTTAATATGTTCGTAATTTTCAAACAATTCATCTGTTATCATAATACCCCTAGTTCTTTAAGAGACAAGACAGTCCCCAGACCGGATAATCTTGTCCCCTGCAATGCCTTTGGCAGAGCATAGAACAATTACAGGACAGCACATGAGGCGAAACGGTGGGAGCCGCACCTGGACGCACTGCCTGCCAAGTGCAAGTTTGTTTACCTACGATGTGAAGGGTGACGTGGCCACATAACATTCTCAAATACTCATGACCGGTCAGACGTATTTTGAGTCCCACAGAAGATACAGTTTTCCCTGGTGACCTTCACTAGATTATCACTTAAATTTCCACTTCTGAGAAGCCAGAGTTCAAGTCATTAATAACAATTTAGGGTAGTTCTTTACATCAGATTCAATGATTTGAATTGACTTACTTCAATTTACTTTCCTTTAGAAAGGAGTTTTATTCAGAAATTCTGGGAGAAAAGTATGTACATCCCTCAACAGACAAGTTTGGACATTTCCAATAAAAAATTATTTGTTCAAATGTTCACAAACTTCGATCCCACAATCAATCACTAAGTGACTTGCAAGCATTTTATCCTAGTTCATGTGGGGATGTTAATGTAGCAAATGATGCAGGAACTCACAAAGGAACTAGAGGGTTTAAGGAAGAAGAGAGAGTGAGGAGGTGCCAGGACTTCTAACTTCCTTAGCCCAAAAATGATGCTTGTCACTTAGTTCACAGTCCATCAGCCAAAACGATGCTCCCTTAAGGAGAGTTAGATGTTAGGGCTGCGTGTGAATAACTGGAGCAAATGTTCTCATCACAAGTTGGGATTAAAAATAAACAAGTTTCAGGCTGTGCCTGTGGCTCAAAGGAGTAGGGCACCAGCCTCATATACTGGAGGTGGCGGGTTCAAACCCAGCCCTGGCCAAAAAGAAAACCTGCAATAAATAAACTAGTTTCTTAGGCCAGGCATGGTGGCTCACGTCTGTAATCCTGATACTCTCAAAGGCCGAGGAGTATAGATTGCTTGAGCTCAGCAGTTCAAGACCAGCCTGAGTAAGGGCAAAGGTAGTTTGAGTCCAATTGTTCAGCTCTTCGATGACAAGCCAAGGATTTGGTTTTATCTTATAAGTAATTAAATATTATGATAATCCAGAAGGCATAATAAATAAGGAGACTGGGAATGGAAGAATCTCATATACCAGCTCACAAAAGATAGCAAAAGTTCAGGGATACAAACAATTTCCTCTATTTTATTTCTTCAAGACTCAAATTATCTGTGTGTTTATTTTATTCAATCTAGCCCTTCACAGTAAACTGTTGTGTATGAATGTGAATGTGTGTGTGCATAGCACTCAATAAATATAAATTGAGAAGAAAATGTGTGCCAGTTATTGTCAGGTACTTGAGATACGCTAGTGAACCAAAGAGACAAAATAATTGCTCTGTGGCAATGTGAAATTATCTAATGTTTTATAGTCTTACACATTGGAATAACCAAGATATTGTATTCCTAGACTCATGCTTCTGTGAGTAATTTTCCTAAGGTTTCTCTAGGCTATATCAAATAACCTATTCCATCAAGGCAATGCATGTATTGTTTTTTCTTGTTTTAACATGCTGCACAGAAAAGTAGTCAGCCCATGTATTTTTGAAACAAAGATTATTTGAAACAAAGATTCTTGAGTAAAAACTAATACTAAGTTGAAGCAAAGATTATCAGGCAAAGATCAATAATCTTTAAGATAAATACTACTAAGTTGTTAGAGAAAAATAGTCTCCTTTTCCCATAACATCTTAATCAAAAGTAGTGAAGTTTAATAAAGTTTATCTGATGAAGACCACGGGAACAAACATGTAGTTGAACAAAGTTAGATGTATTTTCTTTCTGCAACAAGGGAGGTCACATCAAAGAAATTCTATAATGCTTCTCATCAAGCAAATGAAGAGGCAGAGTTAAGATTTGGTGGATGGATGAGGTTTAGAAAGCTTTCAATGAAACAGAGTTTTGATTGGCTCAAAGCAAGGGCATAATACAAAGAGGTTATATCATATCTGTGCCGCAAAGCGCACGGAAGGTTTTGTTTCCATGGAAACTACAAAGGCAATATATATTTGGAATGTTTTATTTAGAACACGTCATCTAAAGTGCTGAACAATTCAGGTTCACATTTCGGGTTCTCTCAACACGACTTAGATCCCCTATGCCAAATAGGCTATTTGATTCTTACCGATACGATTTCAAACAGCAAAATTTCTGACAGTCTGTGATTTTATGAAACAAAGTAATTTCTCAGCACCATGTTCTTTTGTTAATTAACAAACTTAGTTTCTGCAGGTTTTCATCCAAACTTAGGTTTCTCATCCATACTTCCCTTAGTCTGACCTTTGAGTACTCTTCCTAGAAAAAGTGCCTCATACCTCACTGCTGAATATTATGACTACAGTCGCCTAGTCACCTTCCAAGTGCTCCTCTTTGGAAGCTACACATCAATGCCCTTCAAAGCAGTTTTGGAACTCCTTTTCTGGAACAGTCATCAGAGCTCCATATCTCATTGCTATCACTACAGTCACTTTCGAAGTAACTCCTCTTGGCCATCTCGTGACCACAGTGATATTCAGCAATGAGGTTTGTAGCACTTTTTCTAGGATGAAATGGGGAACTTAATTGAACTTAGCCTTGTAGAATTGCCTTCTAAGAGACGATGGGGAATTATTATCTCTACTTCCTCTACCCAGTATCTCAAATATTTATTGAACATTTATTATAAATGTTTTAATACTATAAACAAAATAAAAAGCAAAAAAACCCAAAACAAATATAAACAGCCCCTATCTTCAGGAAACACCCCCTCTCTTCATATAAAAATAATAAATAGATCACATGGAAGGATACCTTTTAGCAAGGTTGATTTCTCTAAGTTTCTGTATCTTTTGTCCACCTAACTGAAAGATGTAAAAAGAACCAATGAATGACTTCCCATTATTGTTACAAACAAGGATCCAACCAGAACTGGCCTCAAACTGCTTCTGTTCTGAGTGGTCAGTCATAATGACATCAAGGATACATACAAGTACAAAACAACCTTGACACTGAAGGAAGGGGAGTTGTTTCTCCTTCCTCCCCCAGGTAGAAGGACACATCCTTTGCCTTCATTTATCTGATTACTAATCATCCTTTGAAGCTCCTATATGATCCCAGAATCTCTGCTAATCCTTCCCTAATTTCCACTAATTTCTATCATCTATGAGTTGCTTTTGCAGGTGGAATCAATATTAACCAGCCTAAACTCATGGTCTTCTAATTGATTCATTGCGAATGCTCTAAAACAGTGGTTCTCAACCTTCCTAATGCTGCGGCCCTTTAATACAGTTCTTGAGCATCGCGACCCACAGGTTGAGAACCACTGCTCCAAAAGAAAGCTTGTTTACCAATGCATTTTCTGTAGTATAATTATTTTCTTATGAATATGATACTGAATAAGTCATGGGCAATGCATAAAGTAGATAAGCTATAATTAACAATCACCTTTATATTCCAAAAACGTAGCTAAAATAATGTCACTAAGTCTGTTTAATAAATTCATAGGTAGATACATATAATTCATGCACAGTTTGTGACAAAGTGAGTTTCTGCCCCTTTTCATTAGATCATTTTTTTAATAATTTTATTGAATCATAATTATGTACATTGGTGCAATCACAGGGCACGATTCATATACATTCAGAAATATTTTGATCGTACTGTTACAGATATCCTTCATGGCATTTCCTTGATCACTATATAAAGACAT
>CAUYON010117516.1:0-59287 GCA_963573935.1 Arctocebus calabarensis
AGTGATCAAGGAAATGCCATGAAGGATATCTGTAACAGTATGATCAAAATATTTCTGAATGTATATGAATCGTGCCCTGTGATTGCACCAATGTACATAATTATGATTCAATAAAATTATTAAAAAAAAAAAATAAAAAAAAACAAAGAACTTCTTCCTGGCATTACCTCTTAGGGGAAAGGAATTCTCCAGCAAGCTGTAACTGAGTCGGTTACCACCGTTAGAATGAATTCTCCCCCACTCACAGAGTACATTCTGCAGGCCTTTGGCGTGACGTCTAAGGTTTTGAAGATTTTGTCCAAGTTGTTCTTTGTCATGTCCTGGCCATATTCCTGAGTATTTCAGTTGGCTAATAGGGATTCTGAATAGGAGGGATTCAGCTTAGGAAGGAAGTTATGCTAAGGGCTAACAAAGATTTAGAGTGATTTCCAGTGAGATAAGATCAGCAGCCTAGCATCGACTTATTCTGGTATATTAATTAATTCCAATTTGTCCTAATGGTCTCTGGCCTTTGCTTAGTGCCAGTTGAGGCAATAGACTGATTCCTCTTAAAAAGTGGCTTCTAATGTCTTATTGCTTAATTCTTGGTTTTATGAAGAAAGGAAATCAAGCAAATTACTGTGCTGTGTCCCCTGAAGCCCTTAAGGTCAGTGTCGCACTCTGGCAGCACCAACAGTTTTCATGCAATCAAATGATCAATAAATGTGCCCTGATGATGGGTCTGAGATGCTTCTGAAGCATTAATTGGAGATGCCTTTGGAATTACAAGTGTCTCGAGTAGCTCAGTTATGAAGTGACTTTGGGATTGTGTCATGCCACAGGAAAATAACCGAGAGGGCAAATTTTTAATAGTGTAAATTGTTCTAAGATATGAAAGATCCAGTGAGCCGCTCCTTTCTTTGAATCTGGATGCTACGTGGCACTTTGTTTCATACTACTTATCTGGCCCAAGAGGAAGCTGACACATCCTATTCATTCGTTACCTCTCTCATCTCATTTAGAAAATGTCAACTGTTTCTGCTTGTAGTTCTTTCTTTTTAACTTCTACCATTTGTGGACAATGATTTTCTCCCTGTCATTTTAGAGTGAAAGGCAGGAAGGGAGGAAAGGACAAGATACCTGTAGGAATTACTCATGATCATGTCCTCAGAGCCTCGGGCTCACCATACCCTGCTTTTTCTATTTCCTTTTCTGTTCGCTGTTCCTCTTCTGTCATCCTAACCTTATGACACTGATCAAGCTTATCTTAAAAATGGGAACCATAGCACCTGCCTTCGAAATTGGATGCAAGGATTCACGGCAAGCACCTTGAGCACTAACTCCTAGTGAATGATACCTAGATGTTAGTTATGATCATTTCCTTTTCTTTTGAGCTACTGGTTTCTTGGCCTCTTGTCTCTGCTTTTCCAGTATATTCTACATACAATGGTCAGATTCATCTTCAAAGAATGCTATTTCTATATTAGCTGGTGAAGAAAAAAGAAGACCTTCAGTGGCTCCCCAAGACTACGAAACCAAATTCTAATTTCTCATTATGGTATTCCAGGTCCTCCATTATCTCACCTTAACTTGGGGCTCTGATAGAGGCCCCATTTTTCTACCGCTTAGGACACTTTGGGTTATAGCCACTAGCTTGACAAACATCATGCTGATTCTGTTGAAGGTAGTAGAGAGCGGTGGTCCCCAAACTTTTTGGTACTAGGGGCTGGTTCCATGGAAACCAATTTTTCCATGGATTGGGGGAGGGAGATCTGACATGAGGTGGTGCTGAGATGGTCGTGCAAGTGATAGGGAGCAGCTGTAAATGCAGAAGAAGCTTTGCTCAATTGCCACTCACCTCCTGCTATATGGCCTGGTTCCAAACAGGTCACAGACTGATGCTGGTTTGTAGCCCAGGGGTTGGGGACTGCAGTTCTAGAGGAAATTTTGGAAAGCATTGCTTTGGTGTTATCTTGCATGTTCTTATGTGCATTGCATATTTTTATGTTTAAATCTTATTTTTCTAGGTGTTAATTGCCTCAAGACAAGAGCTCGATCCTTGTATCTGTGCAGAAAACAGTTAACATTGGGGCCCTGAGACCGCTACCCTTCCATAGTCCTGTTTGTAAGGTTAGCACTGGGTTGGTGGTGGGAATGTCCTTAGAGAGCTCTCATTCAACAGGTCACTGATAAATGTGGTTCACTGTTCCTAGACTTTTGTGCAAACAACACAGTTTATGCTTGAGTACCTGCTTCTCATCTGAGAGTTTGCAATGTTTTCATGCACTAGGCAGACAGTGCCGATGTGACCAGTCCCCACTAAAAACCTTGGGTCTCCAAAGACTAGGTCTCTAAAAAGCTTCCTTAGCTGAAACCTACTATACAAGTTGCTGCATTTTCACCCCTGAGGGGCGTGTACTCCACGTGACCTCTCATGAGGGGGAAGAGTATAAAGAAGTCTGCACCTGAGATCGTTTTCAGCCTCCCCTGTGCTTTGCCCCTTATCATCTGCCTGTGTATACACTTGTTCCATTGCTGGAATAAGTCCTCACTGTAAGTACAATGATGTGCTGAGTCCTAGAAGTCCTTCTAGTGAATGTCCATCAGTAAAGGGGTCTTGGGAGCCCCTGACAAGGGGAGGTGTCCCTTTCAAAATAATTCTTAGAATAAGTGCTTAATATGTATTTTGTAACTGAGCACCATACTTCTCCCAAACATCGTGCATGCTTACAAAGTTTAAACACTTTCATTTCTTTGTACTCTTTTCTATTTGTTTTGGCACCTTTAAGTTGTACTTACGTACTAGCAGGCCAACATTCGTCACATATGGTAGATTTGAGCTGTTCTTCTTCACCTACAAAGAATGGTTCTTGTTTTGCTTATTTATTTTCTTTTTCTTTCTTACATTTCAGGCAATGTTTAATCTTGCCAGACCAGTCCTCCTGGGTGTTTGTGATGTGGAATCAAGGGAAAAGGTGGAGGGATAGAAGATCTGGAGGACTGGGCCTGGGAGGAGAGTTTTGCTAGGAGGGAGTACGGGGGAGAGGCACATGACAAGGCTCGTGAGATATGACCACATGAAAGGGAGGGGCTTTGTGAATTGTTGCTGCTGATTGAGATTCCTGTTCACAGTGTTTTAGAGACACAAAGAGAGAATTTATTTTGACCTGACTTCTTTGGTGGCTGAGTTTTTCTTTGATAATGACTCCTATCTAAGGCCAGGCCATGACTCCAAGTTTAGGCCTCACATTTTTCCATTGATTTGATTTGATGTTAGCAACTCTACCATTTGTAGTTGGAGACTTAGCATGCCCAAATCCTCAGTAAATTCTTTCTTTTTTTTTTGAGATAGAGCAGCGGTTTGCAACCTGTGGGTCTGTATTAAAGGGCTGCAGCATTAGAAGGTTGAGAACCACTGAGATAGAGTCTCTCTTTGTTACCCTGGGTAGAGGGCCATGCATCATAGCTCACAGCAACTTCAAACTCTTGGGTTTAAGTGATTCTCTTGCCCCGGTCTCTCAAGTAGCTGGGACTACAGGCACCCACCATAACTCTTGGGCTAGTTTTAGAGGTGGGGGTCTCACTCTTGCTCAGGCTGGTCTCTAACTCCTGAACTCCAGCAAACCACCCACCTTGGCCTCCCAGTGTGCTAAGATTACACGCACGTGCCACTGCACCCAGCCTCTCAGTGAATTCTTGACGGTAATGATTGATTGCTTCATCCACAGGTATTTATTGAATATTTGCTAGGTGTCAGACATTGTGTATAAGGGATATAGAGATGAGCAGAAAGAAGTCCTTCTCCACTTCAGACAGGGGAGACTGACTTGCGATCTCGGGTGGTCAATACCAGTAGGAGCATATAGGAGCCTGGAGGAGAGCATCTCTCAGGTCTACCAGGCTTATCCAGCATGTCATAGCCTTGAATTTCACTGATTTCTTTATTTAGTGGTGCTGAGGAAATACTTATAACTTTTTTTTATTATCTAATTATCAATGTCAGCTACTGGTTTTTACTGTTCCTTAGCTGCTGCTTACTTGATTTTCTTAGAATTAATTAAATGTCAATAATAGATTTTTGGCCAGGTGTGATGGCTCATGCCTGTAATCCTAGCACTATGTGAGACTGAGGTGGGAGGATTACCTGAGACCAAGAGTTTGAGACCAACCTGGGCAACTTAGAAAGACCCCATCTGTATAAAAAATTTAAAAAATTACCTGGGTACTGTGGCACATGCCTGTAGTTCCATCTACTTGGGAGGCTGAGGAAGGACAATCACTTGAGCACAAGTTTGAGACTGCAGTGAGCTATGATGACAGCGCTATACTCTAATCTAAGCATTAGAGTGAGAACTCGTCTAAAAAAATAAAATTTCTTTTGCAAATGTATCGGGACTTATTAACACAAAACTGCCACCCATTAGCAAAGATGACCACATAATGGTTTGAATCATAAATGTATTGACTGACTATGAGTTTGTATTTTATACCTGTTAACATTTAGCTCATAGTATTAGTGATTTGTCCAAGGTCATGTATATAGTTGGTGGTGGATTGACATAATGTTATAATTTATATTATTTTGGATTTGCGTGTATCTTGTTATTTTATTTATATTCTGGGCCAATCTGTCTGGTACAGAGAAGGCAGGCATTTTTATTTTTGCACCCCTAATGCCTAATATACTGCCTAGGAATGAAAAGGTATGTTGGCTAGTTGATCAGGTAGTGTGTTGGGGTGCTCCAGAGCAACAAAATCAATAGGAAATATATGGATATTTAAGAGAAGACTTATTATGGGAATTGGCTCATGCAATTACAGAGGCTGAGAAATCTCACAATATGTCATCTGCAAGCTGGAGCATCACAAAAGCCAGGTATGTAATTTCAGTCTGAGTCCAAAGGCCTGAGAACCAAGAGACCTGAACATGTAACAGTCTGATGTCAAATTTCTGAGGAACTGGAGGCCCCTGGCATAAGTCTCATAATACAAAGGCCCTAGAACAGGAGCTCCAATGTTTAAGACCAAGAAAAGATGAATATCCTGGCTCAGGAAAAGAGAGAGAATTCACTTTCCTCCATCTTTTTGTTTTATTAGAGCCCTCAATAGATTGAATGATGCCTACCTATTTTGGTGAGGGCAGATATTCTTTATTCAGCCGATTGATTCAAATGCTTATCTCTTCCAGAAACACCCTCAAAGACACATCCAGAAATAACATTTTCCGAGCTATTTGGGCATCTCTTAGCTCAGTCAAGTAAACACATCTTCACAAATGATAGTAATGAGAGGAAGTCTGGGTTTCTGCTTGGGTCCATATTTTTCTCTGTCACATACACATAATAAGAAACATGTCCATAGTTATCGAACACATGTTAGACTTAAGACACTCTGCTCAGCAGTGTATTGAACAAAGATGATAAAGGCAAAGTATCTGTCTTATAGATACTGAGACCATAAGATAAATATACAAATGATTGTAGTGCAAGGTATAATTTAAGTGCCCTGACAGAGACACAAAACCATGACTAAAGAAAATCAGAGAATGCAGCTATCACACCCTGTGAGAGAAAGAGAGAAAGCTTCATAGGGGAGATGACTTTTGACCTAAACCTTGGAGGAGCATCCGAGTTCCAGAGATCAAACATGAGGGCAGAGAGGACGAGGGCAGGGTGAGGAATGGGAACAACAGAAAATAGGAATGTGAGTCGTTTTTGGAGAACTGCAAATAGTCTCTCTTTGTTGTGGTGTATGAAGTGAAATGCATGTGTGTAGAGGGGAATGAAGCAAAAAAGGATCGAAGTCAAGTTTGTGGGCTACTTAGCTGGTAAAGCCCAGGGCTTTGCACTTGGTTCATCAAGCTTTGTGGGTTTCAAATGTGAGTGTGACAACATTGGGTTACTGAGCAGCAGTTAAGTGTGCTGGTTTTGGGGAGCAGGAGAATGAGGCAGTGAGAGGTCTCGGGAGGGGATTACAATAGTTTGGGAGCACGATAGGGAGCAAGCAAATCACAAGGAGCAGCAGAAATGAATAGAAGGGACAGCAGTGTGACAGCTGTGGTGAATGATGCGGCATGGGAAATGTAAGGTTGAGAAGAGCCAGAGGTGGTGATGTCAGTAGCATGCATGTAGTACTTATCACAAGCTATTTAAAATGTCTTTGTAAACATTTATCTCCTCATTAGACTGTGAGTTCCCAGGGGAGCAAGCCCATGTTGTCTTCTTCTGCAGAATGAAGGTGGCAGATGTTTGGAAAACGTTTGTTAGGGAAGGCATGAAAAGTCAGGAGAGTTGGTGTGGCTATGGCAGTTGGAGTGTTCATGGAGATAGGATGTTTCATTTTGGACATGCTGGAATTTGGGGGTGTCATCTACTTTTTAGATGCAGTTCCTACGATAAAGATAAGATACTTTATCTTTCTAGATAAAGACTAGCAGGATGCTACACTTGGGCACAGAGAGTGTGAATAGCTGCTCCCTTCAAGATGGCAGGGGGGATTGGAGGGGGACGTAGCATGACTACCCTCAGGGGAAACTGGAATGTGGAGTGAAGCCTGGAAGGACGGAAGGACCGAGGTGGACATGTGGGCTGTGGGAGCCAGTGTAAGTTGAGGAGAAGGGGTCAGGGCAGGGAGTGTATCCTAACAGGGAGGAGCAGAACCTGGAGTTACAGGTGCAGGTTCAAGGTCAGACTGCTTGAGTTCAAGGTCTGGCTTCTCTCCTGATTTGGTATGTGACTCCATTAACTTCGGGAACTTCACTTACTCTCCCCTCAATTTTCTCTTCTGCAAAATGAGATTAGTAATAACACATGCATGAACAGATGCCTATCATTCAGAACCCGGAAGGTAGTAGGTACCCCATAAGCATTGATTCCTCTTCTTCTGACTTAAGCCCCCTCGGACCACTTTGTGTATGTTATCCTATTTAATCTTTATCCCTGTGAAGCTAGGGGTTCTTATCTCCATTCCACAGTGAGGAAACCAGAGTGCAGAGATTTGCCCACGTTCACACAGCCACTCCAAATAGCTCACCTGAGTCTGCCCCAGCCATCTGGTCACTGGTGTGGGCACTTTCTCCTGTGACACTCAGCCTAAGCTGGGGGGATGTGGCCATTTAGCTGTGACCAGTAGATAGTGGAGAGCTGTGGCTGATGTTGGAGCAGGGAACAACGTGAGGAAGCAGCAGTCTGGGAGGATTCATTTGGCAGAAAGAGCGGGGTGCCCAGGACCTGAGCAGAGGTGCTGAGGAGGTGGTGAGGTGTGGCGCACTGCAGTGGAGACAGCACAGGAGAGTTAGTGGAACTGGTGATGGGTGCAGATAATGTGGACATGATGGTAGATGACGGAAACGAACTAAAGGATGTGTGTGGGGGTTGGAGCTTGGAGTTTCAACCTGAAAATTTTAAACATGGGATTCTAAGAAAATATTGATGCTCTGAACGGCGATGAGGAAGTTGGGAGTGGAGCCACTGTAGTATCTGCTTCCTTCAAGAAAAGTGCATTTAGAGGAACCAGCTCGGAGAATAGCGTCAGCATCAAAGTGGGGAACTTCATTATTTTTAGCGGCGGTTGGTTCTGACGGGGACACCTTGGTAGCCTCCACTTTACCATCAGTCTGTCAATCTTCCTTTATGAAGGAAGGAGGATCAGGGACCTTTCCTTCCTTTCTGGGAGTAGGATGTTTTCTGTACACACTCAGCTTGTGACCTTTAAGCAGCAGAGACGGAGTCTCCACCTCAGTGTAATTCTCATTCATAACAGAGTGCTGTGATTTGAGGAGTTAGAAAAATCAGTTCTGTTGACTTCCTGTTTTCTATTTCGGGCCTCTGAGCAGAACTTCCCATTGAGGGGGACCAGGAAGAACACCCAGCTGAAATTTTCTTCTGAAGTTGATTTGCCATGGGGATAAAGTAAGTTCATGGTCTGAGGTGTTTGTCTCCATTTGCTCCCGGAGTTTGCTCTTGTTTTTATTGCAGAGAATGAAATGAGGAAAGCATTGTGGTCTTTTCCTGCACGTCAAAGTCCAAAGCTTTAGGGCAGGATTCCATGGACTCAGGGGTTCAAAACACATTGCTCAGAGAGAGCTGTGGCCACATTTGGAAATTACGGTGCTTTTCCCTTTGACAGTCCATAAGGATATAACACTGGGACTTACTTCTTTAGGTTTCCTGTTTGAACATTTTGTTTTACCTGCCAGGGTAAGAGGGTGAGGAAGCGCAGATCTTTTCAGCTTTTCTTCCCCTTCTTGTCTTTCTCCTCTGTCCTTCTTTCTCTGTGCATGGTTTAAAAGTATGTTCACTTTCATTATCTCAAGGGTTTCCTTCCTAGGCAAATATAATTCCCATTTAACAGAAGGTGAAACTGAGGTTTCAGTGTAATTTAGTGGCTTGGCTGGTGTCAGTCGGTAAGCAGGCTATGAATGAACCCCAAGTCTTCTGTATTTAGCTCTCTGTGCTTTCTTTTTTCCCACTGTCATACTCCTGGTGGAGGTTATGGAGTTTAAGGAGAATGTGGGAAGCCTGAGCAGGTCTCACCTACAACTGAATCATGTAAAAAATCATGTATTTTATTAAAATAGGAAAGGTCAACTAAACATCCTGTCATGTAGTTCTTCAAGCAAGTAGGACTTCGGGTCCCTTTTTGTGTCACAGCCTTGAGGACGATTTGAGGGTAACTAACAGTCAGGTGCAGGTGCACTGGTATTTCTCACCTTGAATTCAGAAGATGAGAGTTTTTTTTTGTTGTTGGTGATTGAGCTGAGGCTGATATTAAAGAGACATTTTCTTTTCCCTGCTCCCAAGTCTTGGTGAGGCAAATGGGGGTGGAGAGAGTCTGTTGTGTGTTGGTGTCCATGATGAGTGTCTGCATGGTGACATCCAATCAGGCCTGGAGTAGGAAGGGATTGGAATTAGTTGCTGCTTAGAAAAAGCCGGCAGTGGAGCTTTGCTTCTTAGGAATAAGTGCAAATTCGGGCAGCAAGGGAGCCCGGTGGAGACCTTGGCTGCCTGTGTCGCCTGCGTGTCTGTGGCATGACGCTGCTCTGCCAGGACTCTGGGTGGGACGCTTTGATTTTGGAGGAGTCCTTGGGACTGTGCCCATACCCAGGTTGTCCTGACAGTGTCTGAGAGGTCTTCGGTGTCGGGGCCCCAGGGCGGTCGATGTTTTCTTGACGTGGTCTGTGAGCAGGACTCACCCAGCCGGGGCCTTCTCTTCCTGAATCAAGCCCCTCCCTCCTAGCCTCAAAGCAGAAGTGGCGAGGTGGGTGGTGTTCTGGGTTCTGGTCTGGAGCCACACCCCACGGGCTGCTACCTGCATGGCCCTGCGAGGCTGACCTTTCTTGTTTTCTGAACTAACAAGATGACAGGGAGTGAATGAGGGGCGAAATCAAATATCATGACAAGCTGGGGCTGACAGACATGGGCAGCAGGAGGCTCCCACCGAGTGAGGAGCTGAGAGAGGAATTAGGAAAAGAATCTCAGAAGTCTCTCTCCTAAGGCAGAGGATTAAACAAAGCAATCAGACTCGGGCTTGACTATGTCCCAGGTATGGGCTAAAGTTGTCCCTGTCACTGGCTGACATAGCAGTAGGCCCTGTGATGGTGGTGGCTGGAACTGGACATGGTGCCACAGTGGGTGAGGACAAAGGAGGTGAGAAGGAACACAGCCCTGGAATTGACCAGAGGCTCCTGGCCGCAGGGCACTGTCCTCCCACTGGGGCATCCATCTCTGTATATGGCACCAAAATAGCTGTGCAATGTGTCCTTAAAAAGCCTGAGAAGGAGGGTTCGTAAATCGAATTATATTTTGAAGACATGAGGGCATCTTATCACTTATAAGAACCTCATGGGAATTGCTTTGGAAAAACAAATAATGATTTCAGGGTGTAGAAACTCTCTCTGATTGATTATGAATCTCTAGAGCGGTGGTTCTCCACCGTCCTAATGCCTCCTAATGCCGCCACACTTTAATCCAGTTCCTCATGTTGTGGTGACCCCCCCCACCCATAAAATCATTTTCGTTGCTACTTCATAACTATAATTTTGCTACTGTTGTGAATCGGAATGTAAATATCTGATATGCAGGATGTATTTTCATTGTTACAAAGGGGTCGTGACCCACAGGTTGAGAACCGCTGCTCTAGATTTTAATGTATTTGCTCAAAGTAAGTTCAATATTTTATCCTTTCACTGGGAGTGGATTTTTCTTTTCTCTTACATATATGGGTTGTAAAGATCTTCACGAAGGACAGTAATTCATTATTTCCCAGCTATTTTTACTTTTGACGTACTAAGAGTTGGGGGAATTTTCATAAAACAAAATTTAAACAAAATGAGAAAGTTTTTCTTTTTTTAAATGGTACTATGCTGTACTTTTTTCAAGGAAAGGCCTCTTCCAGAAGCACTTGTGGAGACATTTACCAAAGGAAAATCCCACCAACAGAGACACTCAGCCTCTGGCTTTGGAAAATGAACATTATTCTTTTTTCTAAACAGGACGCTGTGAGCTCAGTCATGTACACTATGAAAATAATTGGTGTGTGTTAGTACGCTTTGTGCCAGATTTCATGCTTGTTGAAAGGTGATTGGATTCAAACCAGCACATTTAAAGGTCAACTGGTTGTTCTTAAACTGCAGAATTTTAACTCCTTCATTTTCATGCATTTAAACCAAGTGGCCGTGGTAGAAAGGGGGACAGGCTGCATACTGAGTTTCAACTTTCTGACCTTTCTGTTCTTAAAATTTTTTTGTAAAGTTCTCAGGAATTTCCTGCGGATGAAAAGGGGCAGAGAAATGAATTCTGGGCTGGCATTTGGAAATGGGTGGGAGTAGAGACTGAGTTCCTTTTACCCCACTGAATTTAGGTCAGGGCTTTAACACATCTGTGCACATCACATAAGCAGTGTCTAAATGTCAGGCTGAAAGTTCTCTCTTTTAAATAAGTACTTAAAATTTGTTAGCATTAGCTGGCCTTCCGTCTCTTTCTTCCTTGTCTTCCTACCTTTGAGCAGCTTTTACTTCCTTGAACGTCTTGGTAGAGAAACCACCTTCTAATGAACCTTATTTAATCCAACTGGCTGATACGGCTCTGTCTCTATGTGGGTATTTCACGAGGCTTTGGGATTTTGATGACCTTTTTTTATTCCTCCGGTGAGTTTGGATGCATGAGTTAAATGGCCCATTTTGCTGACCTGCTACCCTTTTGTCTGGATTTCCCAAAACAAGGTGAGGGATGTGACCTGTCTTAAAGAAGTAGAGTGAATTTTAGTCACTTGGGTTTTGGGATAGTGTCCTGATAAGCCTCTAGAAACTTTTTGGCATCATTATGAGGACTAGTTTGGAAGGTACAAAGTCACTATCTTTCTTGAGGGAAAAACCTTTCTGAGATTAATACTAAACATTTCTAAAAATGCCATACAACAGTTAACCGGGAAAGGCAAAGGAGTTCAAGCATCTATTTACCTTGAGAGTACGTGAACTCTTGTACTTCTGACTAAAGGCAAACTAAAAATTTATAGAGTCCCATTTTGTCAAGCAGATAATTTAGCATTCTCTTCTTTCTGGATTACTTTGTAATCTGCTCTCAGTTCTTTTTTTTCTGAGATAATATTTGCCACTATATTTAGCTGTGAGGATGTGTACTAATTGCTTAAAAATTTGGTGCCTCATTTGCTTCATCTGCAAAATGGGGATAACATTACCTATTTTGTACTGTGAAAATTAAGTGAGTTAATCCATGTAAAATGCTTGTAACAATGCCTTGCACAATATAGATAGTCAAAAGTATTAAGTCTCGTTATTATTACCATAATTCTTGCTATAATTCTCATCCTTTTCATATTGTTAGGCCATATGGAGATATTTGACCGACAGGGTTTCTTTTAGGTGGGGTAGTTCAGGCTAACGCTGTTCTCCCCTCACCTCTGAGGCTAGGAGACATCATGTAGGAGGTGGTGACCCTGACCCAGGGAGATGAGAGCACATTAAGGTGGTCTTTGAGGGTAGAGACAGAACCAGACATGGGGAGGTGGGGTGGCTGAGTGACTGTTCAGCCACTGATGAGAGAGTCTCAAGCGTCTCAAAGGCCAGAGCAGGGTTGCCGAAGGGTACCAGGTGGGAACCAGGAGGCAAGGGGATAAAGGACAACTCCCAGACGGCTTTGCCTACAGCATCTGCAGCACCTTCTGCTCCCTTCCTACAGGGGGCGCACCTTTCCTAACACCTCCTTGAGCCAAAGTCCAGCTGTGTTGGGACATCCTCTTTCAAAGACACGAAGGTCCGGTTACCTTCACTCCATTGTTGTTCTCCTGTTCTTCTCTGACTGATTCCCTTGTAACCTATGTTTTTTCTTAAACGGATACATTAATTATGAATCTTTCATCTTTAACTTTTGTTCAATTCTCTCTCATCACAAACTTCATATTTACAAAACTAAGATTTACATCTAAGCTAAGGTAACAATGGGATAGCTACAAAATACCCATTAATGATAAATACCCGATATTGTAACACGCCATGACTTTTAGGGTTCTGTGGGTAGTTTTGAGAACCAAGTTCTTCAAATATTTTTCACTGTAATCAACAATATGAAGCAGATTTCACCTCACAGTCTATACATATGCACATGTATTTGTGTGTACAGCTTAAGCAAAAGTGTCACAGAACAAGGCTTAACCTTACCTTACGCCGTGTACTTTCATAATTTCTATCCTCTTCCATTTTATTGAAAATAAGGCTGATTGTAACCCACTACATATGTAACCTGCAGTTTGAGAAACCCTAATTTACGGGACTATCTAGTGGTTGTCCCTTGAGCTTTTATACACTACCCACATCTTATACATATCATAGGTCATGGCCATCTCAGTTACATTCTGCCTTCTCGTCTCATCCCGAGTTAAGAAAAAAAAAGGAAAGAGAACTTGTATCAAGAGCTAGCACATTACCTACTAACGACATAATGCCTCCTCCCTCACATGCTCTTTGCTCTTTCCTAACAACTGTTACCAATTCTTCAAAAGTAATCATTCTGTTGGTTTCTAACACCATAGAAAGTTAGAAACCATTTCTGAAAGAAATTCAAGATGTAAGTAAATGAATGACTATGCCATCCATGGATGGAAAGACTATCATGTCGGTTCTCCCGCAAAGGCAATGCTATGTCAGTCAAAATGTCCACAAGCTTCATTTTTCTATGGAGATTCCCAATCTTATTCTAAAATTGATACGACAACGGAGCTAGCTAAGAATAGCCAATGGAGCCCTAAAGAAAAAGAACCAGGAGGAAAGACTTAAACTGATGTCATCACTTATGATAAAGCATATTAATTGTGATACTGGCAGAAAGATAGAAAAATAATTCAATATAGTTGTCTTATACATCTTGTTAGATATATTTCCATGTATTTGATATTTTGGGTGCTGTTGGAAATGGTACTGTTTTGTAAATTTTACTTTCTGTTGCAAGTATCAGAAATACAATTGACTTTTCTCTCCAGCAAACTTGCTGAACTCCCTGGTTAATTTAAATAGTTTATAGATTCTCATGAATAACACAATCACATTTTCAAGGAATATTTATGTTTTTACTTATTCTTTTCTGGCTCTATGCCTTTTATTGTTCGCCCCCTCCCCCCAATCTTATTGCTTTGACTAAGATTTCCAGTGTTGAATAGAAATGGTGATGGCAGGGATCATTTTCTCATTCCTGATTTCAGAAGAAAAGTTTTTTTGTAGTTTTTGGCCAGGGCTGGGTTTGAACCTGCCACCTCCGGCATATGGAGCTGGCGTCCTACTCCTTTGAGCCACAGGTGCCTCCCCAGAAGAAAAGTTCTTAACAGTTCAGTATTAAAATGATTTTTTGTGGTGTTAGAATAATTTTGTAAATACCTTTTATAATATTAAGAAAGTTCTTTTAGAATATTTTTGTAAATCTTATATTAAGAAAGTTCTCTGTTTTCAGTTTGCTAAAAGTTTTCTTATCATAAATAGATGTAAAATTTTGTTAAATGTTATTTCTAAATCTGTCAAGATAATAAAGATTTCTCCTTCATTTTATTAATCTGGTTAACTACATTTAGTTGCTATTTTGAATGTGAAATGAACCTTGTATTACTGGAATAAACTGGACTTAGCTACACAGTGTGACATTACTGACTTCGGCTCGTTAATATTTTATTTAAGATTTTTTGATTTGTCACATGAGAGAGTTCTGACTTTGCTTTTAATAACTTTGTCAGGTTTTGGTATAAAGGGTGTACTGAACTCACCAACTATAAATCAGGGAGTGTGTCTTACTTTTCTAGTTTCCATAGAGCTTATTTAAGGTTATTGTGAATTTTTCCTTATCTGTTTGGTAGATTTCAACAGCAAACTGTCCATTTTCATGTAAACATTCACATTTATTTGCACAGAGTCACTCGTAATTTTAATGCATCTGAAGGATCTTTAGTAATGTCCCTTTGTCATTTCAGATATTGGGCATTTGTGTTTTTTATGTCCTTATCTCCTCGATTAATTTTACTAGGGGTTGATCAGACTTATGAGTCTCTTCAAAGAACCATCTGTTAGCTTTGTTAATACTCTCTATTGTATGTTTTTATATTTTCCATTAATTTCTATTCGTATTATGTAATTTCTTCCATTTTCTTTGGGATTTAACTTGCTGTTCTTATGTAATGTATTGAGACAGAGCCTGAGATAATTGATTTTTAGGTTTCCTTTTCATCTAGTACATACATTTAAAGACTTCAAATAGACTTAGCTGTATTGTACAACTTTTCCACTGCAGGATTTTCATTTTTATTCAATTCAAAATGTTTTATAGTTTCTATCTTGATTTTTTTCTTTGACTAATATATTCTTTACAAATTTTTTACTTAATTTCTAACTACATGGGGATTTCCCAGTTATCTTTTTTTTTTGAGACAGAGCCTCAAGCTGTCACCCTGGATAGAGTGCCCATGGCATCACAGCTCACAGCAACCTCCAATTCCTGGGCTCAAGTGAGTCTCCTGCCTCTGCCTCCCAAGTAGCAGGGACTACAGGCGCCCGCCACAACGCCTGACCATTTTTTGGTTGTAGCCGTCATTGTTGTTTGGCGGGCCCGGGCTTGATTCGAACCCGTCAGCTCAGGTGTACATGGCTGGCGCCTTAGCCCATTGAGCCACAGGTGCCGAGCCCCAGTTATCTTTTTGTTACTGATTTCTAGGTTAATTCTACTGTAGTGACATTAAAAGATTATATATTCTGCCATTGCTTGGGCTGTGTTCTGTATATGTTAATTAAAGTTTTAAAATAATAATGTTCACATTTTCTCTATGATTGCTGATTCTTTTTCTGCTTATTAGTCTGTGACAAGGGAGATGTGTTAAAATGTCTAATTATGATTTGTGGATTTATCATTTTTTCAAATTCTGTCAACTTTTGCTTTAAATATTTTGAGTCTGTTGTCAGGAGCACATATTTTGAAATGATCTTATCTTCCTAGTAAATTCAGCCATGTATTTCTTTTTTATAACCTTCTTTATCTCTATTAATGTTTTTGTCTTCAAATCTTCTTTGTGTGTTATGAACATGGCTATTTCAGCTTTATTTCAGGGTATATTTTACATAGTGACATTTTTTCCATCCTTTCACCTTTAATATTTTCATATTCTTATATTTAAAGAATATTTCTTATTAGAAACAAATAGCTTGTAAAATCTAGCCTAACAAATTTTGTCCTTTGATTGGAATATTTATAATTTATGCCATTATTGATATATTTGGGTTTAATTTTATTAATTATTTTATTATTTGTTTTTCATTTCTTCTATATTTTTTGTTTCCCCTTTTTATCTTTCTTTTTGCAGTTTTTGGCCGAGGCTGGGTTTGAACCCGCCACCTCTGGCATATGGGCCGGCACCCTACTCCTTTGAGCCACAGGCACCGCCTTTTTTTTTTTTTTTTTGAGACAGGGTCTTACTACGTTGCCCTTCGTAGAGTGCTGTGGTGTCATAACTCACAGCAACCTCAAACTTTTGGGCTTAAGTGATTTTTTTGCCTCAGCCTCCTAAGTAGCTAGGGATTGTAGGTGCCTGCCACAGTGCCCAGCTATTTGTTTTTTTCTTTTTTTTGTTGCAGTTGTCATCGTCATTTAGCTGGCCCAGGCTGGATTCAAACCCGTCAGCCTGGGTGTATGTGGCCGGCGCCCTACCCACTCAGCTACAGCCACTGTGCCCTTTTCATCCTTTTTACTCTCTTTGACTTGAGGTTATAAAAAAAAATTGTCTACTTTTCCTGCTCTATGGGCTTCCACCATTCCCAACTTAAATACTTATTTACAAGTTTTAATTTCACATCCATATGTAAACCCTTTGGGACAATATTATCAAATATACTTAATATTTATTTATTTATATATATATCCACATAGTTATCCCCCTTTTTGACTCTTCATGTTTTTCACTCTCTGTCTTTGAGCTCTGATGATTCTCTCCGTCTTAAGAGTATCTGTAATGCTTCCCTGGGGAGGTGACTGCTGTCGAGGAGTCTCTCAGTGTTCATTTTAATGCAAGTGTCTTTTTTTTTGACTTTGTGAAATAACAAACTGGGTATAGAATTTTAGGTCAGTAATTTTTTTCTTTTAATATTTGAGGATATTCCATTGTTTTCTGCTTCCACTGCCATCCCATATCTTCTAAGTTTTACCTGGATAGGTAGAAAAAATCTAATTCAAAGGATGAATAAAAATGCATCTAAAAACTCATACTTCTATTTTTAATAACATTTAAAGTTTACACATATTAGTAAATATTTATTTGCACATTGAGTGAGAATGATCAAAGGAATCAAGTATTTGGTTACTCAACATAGAAACTTTTGTTTAGTCTATGTAGACTAATGGTCAGTCTAGGATTATTGAAACATTTTTCTAGAAAGTATTTTTCTAACTCTTGAAAAGAAAGTGAACATAAAATGTATGTAAATGTAGGTTAAAAGAAATACGTAAAAGTTTGTAGAAATAATGCAAAAAGCACATGTGCATGTATATTGTTCCAATTTGACTTCCACAGACTCAGAGTAATTTCTCCAAGAATCTCATGATTCCCTATCTTTCTCCTATGAAGTCAGTCTAGAAGATTCTGCCTTGTATAGTTTTCTATATGATTTACACTTTTTGTTTGTTTTTGAAAAGGGTCTTACCCTGTTACGCAGGCTGGGGTGCAGTGACGATCATAACCCCTTCTTTCCTCTACCAGGGCTCAAACTGTCTCAGCTTCCCACTTTGCTGGGAAGGCATGAGCCACCATCCCTGGCCACACCTTTCTTTTTATATAGTTGTTGCTTAGCAGTGTTTCACTAAATAGTTTCATCTTTGGATATCAGTAGTCAGACAATTAGCTAAGTGTTACACCTTCCCATCGAGTTTACATGTATTTTGTGTATTTGACTTATGATGGATTTTTTTCCGCCTATTTTGTCTATAACTAACTTCTTTTAGCATCAATTAGAGTTTGAAATGTGAAGTAAGTGCTTTTACTTTTAAAATATTTTTCCTATACTAAAAAAAATATTTTTCCTATACTAAAATGCACTACAGTGATAGTGTAGCAGTTAAGAATATGAGTTTTAGATTAAAGTAAACCTGAGCTGAAGTAGCTCTGTTATTTTGCAAGATGTATATCCTTAGAAAAATAACTCCAACTTTTTAAGCATTAGTTTCCTTATCTGTGAAATACAGTCCATAATTTCTACTTGACAATGTTATTTTAAGAATAAATGAAATGGAAAATGAGTGAGTATCATGTCCATATGTTGGCAGCCGTTATTATTATTAATTTCTATAGTATAGTAGTGCCTGCTGAGTTTGTTTACAGAGTAATATATTGTATTGGCAGGTAATATTTTTGGTAAAATAGTTCTTTATAAAATAAATAATTGAAAATAACTTACCACTTTATTTTTCAGAATTCACAAAGATAGGTATATTTGGTGAACACATGCGTCCATAGCCTATGACAAATTCTGTATTTTTAATTGAACAAGCACATATTGAGTCTCTAACAACAGCTCAGCACTGTTGAAAACACCATTGTGGGAAGAGTTTCAGGCATATGAAAGGCTAATGCCAAGTCTCTTGATTCTGCCTCCGTGGCAGGTGTCTACCTCTCTCCGTCCCTGCTGTGAGCACCGTGGGGCAGCCTGGCATGGCATCCTGGGGCTTTTGCAGTAACTGCCTTGCACTTGCTTCCTGTCTCGTGTTTCTCCAATTCATCCTTTGTACTTTTGCTGGAAATTATCTTTCTAAAACAAAATCACACCGCGATCATTCACCTGTTCCTAGACAGCGATAAGCTGTTCATCCTTTTTAGGATGTAAGTCTGGCCATGACTCTGCCCGACCAGCTGCATTACTTCCTAACCCCTTTCCTGCACCCTTTGCTTCAGCCATCAGGACTAACTGAAAATCTCTTTCAAGCTGTCCTGTTAGCTAGAAATGTCTCCCCAGCCATTTCTCACCTCTCAAAATTATACTTATTTTTTAAGATACAAGATAAACACCGTCTTATCTATAAAATGTTCCCAGACCTAGAGGATGATTTTAAGTTAGGCTACAGGGAAGAGTGGGGGTTGTAGCATTCCCAGATAGGGAGACAAAATATAGAAAGAAACCTTGAAATGAAAGCCAAGGATGGAAAAGCTTTTAGGATGCCGTTTCTTCTGGCCTTCTCCCCTGTGCTTCAGTGGGAAGTGGTCTTTCCTTTTGAGTTCTTCTCCTCTGACTCACTGCTGAGAATGACTGCACCTGGGAGGCCAAAGGACGTCTCACTGTTCTTTCAGCAGCTGCTGTTTAGGCTTCCTTCTGACTCCTCGGACTCCTGCAGAGCCGGACACTGCCTGGACCCCCCTATACTTTTCCTTCCCCTTAGTCCCAGGCCTGGCCACTCCTTAGCTTTTCTCAGACTTGGCTCACGGTGGGATCTGTAGTGCTGAACCCAGCTTGACAGAGGTCCTCTGCTTCTCTTTTCCACCTATGGATTGGGTCCCCAGCCCTTGTGCTGACCCCAGGGGCACCAAGCCTTGCCCTGCTCATTCCTTTCCATTGTCCTCCAAACCCAAAGGTCCTGTCCTGTGCTAGGGAAGCTCATCAGGCCAAGTATACATCATACATAGTAACAAATCTAAAAAAGTATCTCCAAAGAATGTGGTCTTCTAAGAGACTGAGGACAAGAAAAATGCGTGGGGAGGAAGTAGAGGAGGACAGAGCTTGGGAGGGAGGCTACAGGAATCAGCACACACCGGAAGGGATAAAGGCAAAAGCCTTGGACAAACAGGCCAGAAGTGTAGCCAAGAAGGACGGGTGAGTTAAAGGAAGGAGCCACAAAATGAGAAAAGAAAAAGGCAAAGGCTGGAAGTGGATTATTTTTTGGGGGGTGGGGGGGGGAACTCAGGGTGCCAAACTGACATAACCTTTTAAAGGAGAGAAAACCAATGTACAGGCAATCCTCATTATTCACAGATTATGTATGTCAGACTCTCCTACTTGCTAAAAATTATTTGTCATCCAAAAAGCAATGCTTGCGGTGTTTTTGCAGCCATTTGCAGACTATTATAAAGCAGTGAAGATTTGAGCCGACCCACATGGATGTTCCCAGCTGAGGCTGAACAACTCTTGGCCATCTTGTTTCAGCTCTCATACACGACATGTTCTTTTCATGGTATATTTAATGCTGTGTTTTGAATATTTGTGCTTTCTTGTGATTTTACTATGTGAAGCGGCCTCCAAGCATAGCGCTGAAGTGCTGTCTAATGCTCTGGAGCGTAAGAAGGCTGTTGCGTGCTTTTTGGAATAAATCTGTATGTTAGATAAACTTCTTTCAGGCCTGAGTTACAGAGCTTTTAGCCATATGTTTAGTGTAAATGAATTAACGATATACATTAGATAAGGGGTCTGTAAGCAGAAACACACATAGAACAAGGTTTTGTGTTGACTGGTTGATGAAAATGTGGCCAGAGGCTCTCAGAAATCTAACCTGGTATTTCCCCCAGGAGCAATGGTTCAGTATTTGCTAATGCTGTGGTCTCAGTGACTTTAGAGAACATAGATACTAAAAATAACAAGAATCAACTGTGTAAACATTTTGTTCAAGCTGAAAAGATGGTCAATGTATTTGCATGTTTAGACAGTTTGTAGAATTACAGTCAACCCCAGCAAAATGGAACTCCTTTTATTTGACTTTGGGAGAGACTCTATTCTCTTTTGTTTGAAGCAAAACTCTAAACAAAATTGTGTTCTGTTTTAGTTCATGTTAGCAGACATTTGCAGATGAATATGCTGAATGGGTTTGGCACAGTTGAGTTAGACACAGTTTATGCTCCCAGCGAGTTCCTGCTTGATCATGGGAGACAGGAGATGTGTGTGCTCAGCAGCACTGGTGTTAATTTGCATCCCTGGAGCAGATGTCAAGTACACAGTGTTGAAGGCGGTCCCAGCTGCTGCTGAACACCAAGGAATCCAGCCTGGGTATAGAAAAGAAACATGATTGTGCACAGAGCAGATATCTAGAACATGCTGGCAAAGGCTGACGTTATCCTCAGAATCCTAGGGGTTTACAGATGGAAGAGACCCTAGAGGTCCAGCACGTGACAAACTCTTGAACATGTTCAGATATGGACTTAGCACTAAAAACTAGGACCAAAGCTGAATCCTTCTCACTGAACCGTCCTGCTCTGTGTGCTCCAGTTACTGGAGTCCTGGCTTCCAAATGAGCTCATGTCCCAGAAATTCCACTTAGGTCAGATGTTTAGAAATCAGTCTGAGGTGGTTCCAGGATCAGCTCCAAGGTGTCTGTTTTGCTGTCTATGAGCATTTTTGTAGAAAGCAACTAATACATTTCATGTGATTCTCAAAGGATTTCATTATAAAAAGTATAAGAACCTCTGTGCATATTCAGAAGTTGGCTTTGCACCACAGTTTTGGGGTTAATGATGTCTTCGACATTGTGTTTTGCGCCCTGTAAATTTAGCTGAATTTTTTTTTTTTTTTTTTAAGAATAAGCTTATTGTTGGCTAGGGTGTGGCAAAACAAAATTTCCTGTAACATCTGTGGCAGTATAAATCGGTACAGAATTTCTAAATTTGAACCAGCTACCAAATTCATCCTTCGGTCATGTATTCTAAGGAAGTAATTAGAAAAAGCAGGTAATTAGAAATTATTTATGAAGATATTCACAGCACTTTTGTTTATAATATTACAGTTTTAAAAAATCATTTAATATGAAAAACTATGATAAGGCATGTGAAAAAAATTACTGCATGTATAGTGTGATCACAATTTGTATGGGAGCAGGAGAATATAAGTTAACCGAGGTTACCTTTCGGTCATGGGACTATAGAAACTTCTTTTCCTTTATTTTTTTCCTGTGTTTCTAAAATTGTTTAAATGACTAATATTGAACCACATTTCCCACTTGGACCATAGTTTACCTGTCCTTATTTGTTAGTTTCTGCACTTTTATGATGTCCCGTCACTCATTTTAGCTGAAAGTTAAAATGTAATGTCAGCTATTGAACATTTATTTAGTTACAAGCTCCTTCTTTTCTCACAGTCCGGTTTCAGCTAAACCTTTGTATTTGACCTCCTTTGCAACTCTGGCCTCACCTCCTTTCCTTGCCCTTTTTGTTATTTCTATTTTTTTTTAATTTTTAATTTAAATTCTGCCTTGTTTTCATTGAGAGAATTAGCCATTTATTCTTTTTATTTTATTTTATTTTATTTATTTATTTTTTTATTGAATCATAGCTGTGTACATTAGTTCAACCATTGTGTACAGTGTGGGGGCTTCACATAGCCATTTATTCTTTTCTGAAGATATGATTCATTCAGGTTATTTATTTATTTATTTAGTTGGTAGAGACAGAGAGTGCCGTGGCATCACACAGCTCACAGCAGCCTCCCACTCCTGGGCTTAGGCGATTCTCTTGCCTCAGCCTCCCGAGTAGCTGGGACTACAGGCGCCCGCCACAATGCCTGGCTATTTTTCTGTTTTGCAGTTCGGCCGAGGCTAGGTTTGAACCTGCCACTTTTGGTATATGGGCCGGTGCCCTCCTCGATGAGCCACAGGCTGGTTTCTTTATCCTTGTTTTTAATTTTGTAAGGTAGAGAAAGGATTCATGGAATAGTTTCCTCTATTACCTTAGACTTGGTAATAACTTTAGCATTAATTAAAACATTTTTATCCCCTTGGGGTTTTCCTAAAGTATTGTCCTATTACATCAGGAGCATGTGTGTGTGTAGGTGTGCCTGAGAATGAATGTGTTCACCTGTGTGCATATGGGAATTCAAGTTTGTGTGCACGTGTGTGAACACATATGCAGGGTGAGTGTGCGTGTGTATGAATTGATATTCTGGCTTCTCTGGGTCAGGAACTGTGTCCTTTTCCATCCACTCTGCAGCAGCAGGCCCTCTGGGAACCCTGACTAGCTGTCTCTTTTTAGCCACCTGTCAGAGCTTTCCACCTGGGCCTCAGACTTTATGCGTAGGAGGAGGTTACTGTAATCTACTCTGATATCAACAGGCTTACGTCTGTCTGTACTTTGAAAACATAGATTAAGATGATCCAAACTGGGTTGGCTATGTAGGCTCTCTAGCTTCTTCCTGAGGCCAGAGACAGGCGGGGTGACTTTAAATCTTTCCAAGGGCATGCAGATTAACAGAAAGATCCATGTAATAGATAAGATAGTGGAACTAAATTAATTACATATAGCAAGAATGCAGCTTGAATCAAAATGGCACCTTGAGAAAGGAGGTAAGGACAACCAGGAGATTCTCTAGTTGAGTCAAAAATCAAGTCTAGGTTTTATGGGATGAATATTTTTACATGTATGTTGGAATTCAAAATAGGTATTTGTAATCACACTATGCTTATTTTACTTCTATAAACCTAAAATCTGGCTTTGAAGTTGGCTCCAGGGTATATCCAGCAGCACTGAGCCTTGAACATTTGAAGTTGGCTCCAGGGTAAATCCTTCAGCACTGAGCCTGCCGAATCAATCCTGTGATGAAAAGAACCAGGCCAGTATGCCACGGACTTGCAGTGTGCAATCACCTGTGGCTGGATTACAGCGTGCTCAGCTCCGTGTCTCACAATGGAGCAAAATGTGCATTGCTGTGCATGCTGGGATTGAGAGCCCTTCAGTCCTCACCCAAAAGACAGAGCTGGAGGGAGAAAAGGATAACCAGTGAGAAGAATGCTTTATCCCAATGTTATTTTCTTAAATTCAAAATTCTATGGTAAAAATTGGCCTTTATTAGATTTTCCTGACTGGAAAATAAACATAAAAATTGAGCAAGCTTCCTAAATGTGCCACAGTGGCGGGGGGTAGGGGGACAGGGGAGACCTGATGTTCACAGAGAGTGGTGAGTCATGCTCATGCCCTCACACTAACCCTGGCCATCACAGGTTTTTAGAAACACTGAACGAGTCAATCTTTTCTCCCCCTTTTGTGCCATCTTCTGGTGCGTCCTCTCTCTTTCTCCTGCTTATCAAAAGCCCACTTTGCAAGAAATATAATTTTTAGGAATGATCAGTCAAGTACACATTTGTGCAGAGGTCAGATTTCTGTTGATTCCATTTAGATATTTGAATATGACATTGCATCCTTTATTTGGGAACAAAATGAATATTTCCTACATGCAGAGAGATGAGGTGTGCTTTTCTGTGGGGAGGGTAGGTTTGGGGGAGCTCTTCTTGCTGCCTGGGTATAAACCCCATCTGGCATTAAGAAAACAAACAATTCAACTCTTCTGGTATTGGGAGACCGGCTTCTTGTTTCAAAGCATCTCCCCATTTGTTTCCTAACCATAATGAATTTTAATTTTGAAGTCACTATATGATTTTTAATGTCAAATAAATTTGAAAAAGAGGATGTAGACTATTGGAAAAGATGGTGGAAATGATTATATTCCAGGCTTGGAGCTTATCGAAGTTGATCCACTGTCTCACAGATTCAGCCTGCATTTAGATCATGTTGCTTTGGCTTTCCCATTTCAGTGTGGGGGAGGCTGTTTTGTAGCCTGATCTTTTTTAAGGGAGAATGAAACTGCCTGAGGGGCGATGTAACGCATTGGAAAGGGATGAAATCAAGTCTCGAGGGCCTCTGCATCGTACCACCTACTTCAAACAGTAGAAGTTGCAGAACTGCTTTTTAAAAAATGTTGCCTTTCACATGTCATGCTAAAAATATATACCTAAAAAGACTTTTAAAAACTTGAAAGAACTAGAGAGGCAGCCTGTAGTTATATAAAAGCAATATGCAAGATCATGAAAGTAAAATAAAATGCATAAAGACATATTAGAGCCTTTTTATGTTCTGAAATTATATCTGAAACACAAATAAGAAAGGTAACAGAACTGGATAGTCCCTGTGAAACTGCAGAAGGCTGTTGACAATTATTAATATTTATTAACATTGATGGGTCAGATAGGATGTCCTTATTCCCTTGGATTTGTCACATCTCTTCTCCTTTTAAAAAATCACCTTCGTGAAAACTTACATGATCAACTCTACCTGTTTGAACTCTACTTCATTTTATAAACGTCCTTTTCAGTTCGTTGGGTGGCTTGTCACCCTGACTAGGCTCCAAGCTTACCAAGGTCAAGAAATATGTCTTTCATATGTTTGGAATTTCCTGTATGGTTTCAGTATAATAATTGCGTTTGCAAGTGGTATTTAACATATGTTACTTGGCTTACTGGATTCTTCTAGATTAAAAAAAAAATGTTAAGACAAAGATTTCCAACACTACTTCCATTATTAATATTTATGTGCTATATTCTGAAAAACTGGTAGAAAACTAGGCAAGAAAAATGCAGGAGGAACAAGTTGTAGATAGAATAGTGAGAATGTAAAAGCTATTTAATAAAGTCTTGATATGAAATAATAAAGATAAGAGTAAAAACAATATAGCAAAGTAAAAACAATATAGCAACTTTATATTTCTATAGATTTTTTTTTTTTGAGACAGAGTCTCACTTGGTCACCCTTAGTAGAGTGCTGTGGTTTCATAGCTCACAGCAACCTCAAACACCTGGGCTCAAGTGATCCTCTTGCCTCAGCTACTGTAGTAGCTGAAACTACAGGTGCTTGCCACAACACAAGGCTATTTTTAGAGATGGGGGTCTCACTCTTGCTCAGGCTGGTCTAGAACTCTTGAGCTCAGACTATCTACCCACTTTGGCCTCCCAGAGAGATAGGATTACAGGCATGGGCCACTGTGCCTGGCCTTCTATAGATTCTTGATGGTTCTGAAAGCACTTTCACACATGTGATAATAAAAAATAGAGGGATAAAGGAATAGCAATAAATCCAAGGAACATGAAAGAATGTAGATATAAAAAAGTAAATCATGGGCGGTGCCTGTAGCTCAAAGGAGTAGGGCGCCTTTCCCATATGCTGGAGGTGGCGGGTTCAAACCTAGCCCTGACCAAAAACTGAAAAAAAAAAAAAGCAAAAGAGTCAAAGAAAGGCAAAGAAGATAAGCCAAGAATAAAGAGATGGAAGGAAAACTCACTAGCAACTTGGAATACTCTGAATAGCCCAGAGTGTAGATTATCAAATATTTACAATGTTGGGGCTTCTGTGGCAGGTAGAGTGCCCTGTGTACAATCATGGCATGTTTTGACTTGTTTTCACTGGGTGAGGTGGGGAGGCAGTGTCCTAATTCTCTCACTCTCTTTGTCATCCATTTCTACTCACTAAGGTTAATACTGATACAGTATGGCTATGTTTACTCCAAATACTCCATCATCACCAAAAAAAGATAGGAAGTGTGAAACTCCACTTCAGTACCTTAGTTCAGGGACTTCACAAAAGCTCAGTTAGGTTTACTGTAGTGAGCACCATTGAATTTGCCCTTGCGGTAAGGTTCTAGAAATTTCCTAACCTGAGGAAGCCATTATTGTTAATAGCCATAAAGGTAGTAACTCATTATAAAGACGTTCCGAGAAGAGAAAAACATCCTGACTGTGTTATAGAACTGATATTAAGCCTAGAATTGAGGATAATTTTTTAGAGGTAGAAAAGTTCTGCCTGTCACAGGTCAGAGGCTACAAATGGGCCCTAAAACCTTTATTACTGTTTAGAGGGGCGAGTTTCATATTTTAAATGATGTTTAACTGCTGACTTCCAGCAGCATTTGGAGGTGGCAAGCTGCTGTTACTTTCAGATCTGTTTTGCTCAGAAATGATATTCACTTTAGCTGAAGGGCAGGCAGGTGAGCCATTTCAAAATGCCAGGATTAGTAGATTTTTGAAAGCAGGTCAAAAAAGAGATATAAGTGATGATTCAGATAAAATTCATCATATCCTTAGAAGGATTTGGCTGTATCCAAATGAGAAGAGAGATTCTCCCAAGTTAAGTGTCTCTCTTTTTCTTTTTTTTTGAGACAGAGTTTCAAGCTGTGGCCCTAGATAGAGTGCGGTGCTGTCACAGCTCACAGCAACCTTGAACTCTTGGGCTTAAGAGATTCTCTTGTCTCAGCCTCCCAAGTAACTGGGACTATAGGTGCCCACCACAATGCCCTGCTATTTTTTGGTTGCAGTTGTCATTGTTGTTTTATCAGGCCTGGGTTGGGTTCGAACCCGGCAGCTTTGGTGTATGTGGCCGGCACCCTACCCACTGAGCTACAGGCAACACTCCAAGTTAAGTCTTCTTCCTGTTAAGAACATAATATTAGAGAAAGAGTTTTAATTTAGTTGCCTTCTTTTTTGCTGAAAGTGTGCATTGGCTATTTTCAAGATTCAGAGAGATGGACATTTTTGTTTTGGCGATTATTGTTTTTTTCAAAATTTGAATTTTGAAATGGTGCAGAGATCTGGTATATTGAGGACCTAGCTCTGGCATTTTAGTGCCTGTAGTGACTGGGTGAAGATTTTATCCTCTTTTAGCCTCTGTATCTTCAGCTGTTAGAGGCGATAATTGTATCAGTTCTATCTTAGAATCATAGTAAGCATTTCCATTTCCAAATACCTGCCCTGTGTCAGATACTTGCTGTGCCTTATGTTACCTTTAAGTCTCTCATCAACACAGCCAGGAAGGAATGATTATCATTCATGGTTTACACAGCCAGGAAGGAATGATTATTATTCATGGTTTACAGGTGAGAAAGCTGAGACTCAGATTATTTAATGAGATGCCTGAGGTCACACAGTTGAGTGGCAAATCCAGGATATAAACCTTCATAGTGATGTTCACAAAGCACCTGTTTATTTCTCTATGGAATTTTGAGAGTCATTTAAAATGATATGCATGGAAGTGTTTGACCATTTTATAGCAATGTTATGTTACTGTCAATGTTATGTTATTATCATTCTCATGCTAATGAATATAAATTAGTTAATATCCAGGGTGCCCATGAAGTTCATGTGCAAATCCAATAGTGACCTATTTAAATTACACATGAGCTTTATGGCCACCCTGGATATTTATTGAATTCCTGATAGGAATAACTATGGAACTGTGTCAGATTTCATTTTGGATAATCTATGGAATTCAGTATTTTCTTTACCATAGTATTATATAAATTATATTATAAATTTGTCTTAAACATTTCCAAATGGAAATCTCTTCAGGTTTTAGTTTCTTTTATATTATTTTTGGAGGAAAAAAGAAAAGCAAATTTACTGACCAAAATTGAATGTTGTTTTAGGAAACAAGAACAACCACATATAGTCCAATCTTTAGAATCAGCAAATAAAGACCCTTGAAGCCATGAAAGTTCATAGGAAAATCCCAAAGGATATGAGAGAAATATACCACAGGGATTAGCAGGTCTGTGCTGAAAATTCATGTATTCATAAATGCTCTGGACCCAAGTTTAACTTTCCCTGTTTGGTTCTTTGTTGTTTATTTCTAAATTCTTTTAATGACCAATGGGGTTGCTGGAATTTACTTGAGAATTTATCCTTGACTCAGAGGTATCAGACTTTCTGTGCGAAGATGGCTGGGAATCCACACAACTTTTCTAAAATAAGCACCAAGTTTTGGAAAGAATTTCTCTGTGGAAAACATCCTACTCCCTAAGAGAGGCATCTGCATGAGAGCACCCTCCCTCCCCTTCCCCCCAAAGGCGGCTCAGGGGAGTCGGCACATCAGGCAGCCAGGAATTACTAACCTTCATGACAGGTTAACACTCAAGACAGACCTTTCCCTTGGTCTTTTGGAAGAACTGCTGAAGTCTCAATGAAAGTTCATGGAATTCTATGGAGGAATCAGCTGAGCCTGGAAGGCAGCTATTCTTTAGTGTTTCCTTTGTTTCTTTATAAAGTACAGATAAAAAGGAGCCCACCTCAGAAAGCCCTGGTGAGGATTAGATGCCTGTGCATCCCCTGGCAAAAACCAGTCACCAGTGCTGAATCCCAGGCCTTCCTAAGTGAGCTTTTACAGGGGTCCTTTAAGTCTCAGCGTCAACTACTGACTCTATGTGGCCCATGTGGATAGCTAAAGAAGTCAGAAAAATGTTTTCAAATTGAGAAAAGGTAGAGGAGGCTGCCTTTCTAGGCCTCACCAAGGGTGAGCTATATTCTCTATTGGGTGGAATATGCTGTGGTCTGGGTTTGATAAGAGCTTCGTGGCAGGACCATCATGAGTATCACAGAGGAGGAGCTCATGCCATTGGGAAGCCGACCAATTGCTTGTCTTTGCTCATGTAGGTAGGATGAATGTGGTGGCAGGAATGAGTGGATGGGTCCCTCATCTGTGCATTTTTCTGCAGGTGGGATGCGATAGGATAGACATTTCTTCTGTTGTTTATTCTGTTCATATTTGGGTATCTGCTGGGCTAAGGCAGAAGCCCATCTGGGAGCACAGGACCACTACATGGCTAGACATGGTTTTCTTTAGCTCAGAGTTAGGATTTGGCTAAATCTGAACAGATAAGATAGAAAAAAACTAAGCTAATTATACAAGTGATATTTGTAAAGCAAAAAGCTCTATAGCATGAGAGCTGGATACCAGCCCTGTTTTGCCGTATGGATTTAGTTACACTCTTTCTGGAGTACAGGAATAAGAGGGTGGCCTAACATTGTCCCTGCAGCCTTCTGCCAACAGCCAGTCAGAAGCATGCCCAGCCACAGAAGGGCCAGACCCCCTTTGCTTAAGTTCCTGGGCTGGGAGAAACATTCCCTTGTCATAATGCCTTTTAACATAGTCCTGGCACTTTGGGAGGTGGAATAAATGTTTTAAGCTTTGGGGACTCAACTTGGGCTCTGGGCCTTACCCCTGGCCTGTGTCCTCTAGTGGAATTAGTTGTCTCAGCGAGTTAGGGGACTACTGATTGCCAGTTTTTGGACAAGTTACTTTATGTCTGTGGACCTCATTTTCCTCAGAGCTAAGGCATCTCTAGGTTGGGTTTTGTGGCCCACCTCTGCCTGGGAGAGAATGTGTGTATGTGTGTGTGTGTGTGCATGCCCTCCCTGCCTTCCAGTCCGCGGTTTGCGATTGTTCCTCTGAATGCTCTTGGCTCCTCTTCTTATATCCAATTTTTTCTGTGCAGAAAAGGAGATTAAGTTTTAATGGATCCATTGTTTCTTATAAGTTAAATGATTGCTGATAGACCAGGGATGACTGAGGCCGGCAACTGAGAAGAAGTTTATGGCTTTCTATTCTTTAAGACTTAACCAGTTTTCCTTTCCAGAACGTGCTTTATGGAACTTGACTAATCACTCTGGCAATATGTTGCCGAAGTTTTCTTGGCTAGAGATCAACATCTCTAATACATCAGCAAATGGGCTCTGTGGAGCCCAGACAATGAGAAAATGGCAGAAGGTGGGAGAAAGCACTTGCAATAAATTTTGGAGTCAGATTCTAATAGAAAAGTAGAAAGAGGACAGGGATAATTAATTTCTAGAAGAATTGCAAGTGGCCAACACATGGAAAAGATGGCTAACCTCCCTAATGATCAAGAAATGCAAATAAAAATAACAGCTCCATCATTTCTCCCCTTCATTTTGGCAGAAATGTAAATGCTTCTTTAATTCAGTGTGCTTGGGAGTTTCAGGAAATGGGCAAACTCATGCAGCTACCCGATACAGCCTTTCGGAGGGCAGGTAGCTGATATGTACTGAAATATAAAATGTATAGTCTGTTTGCCCAACAATTCTCAGCATAAGACTTACCCTAAGATGAAAACTATACAAATGTCAAAGCACACATTTATATAGTCTGTTTGAAAAAGCATATTCCTGGGGACAGCTGGAAATATCACTGCAATGTTGATCAGTAGTGGACTGGCTTAGTAAATGATGGTAAATGCCTGCTGTGAAATCCCATAAGGTCAATAAAAATGATGGAGGAAAGCTTCATATAATTGATGTGGAAAATTAGGGATACAAAACAAGTTATGAAATAGAATGATCACATTTGTGTACAGACATATTAAAAGAAATACGGGAGGTTGTCCATTTAAATTTTACCAGGTAGGATTTGAGGCTACCTTTACTTCTTTTCCTATTAGTTTCCATCTTTGCCACTTATCAACTCTGTGTCCTCAGGGAAACTTATTAACTTTTCTTATTCTTTGTAAAAACGGGGATAATAATCCCAGCATTCTAGTGTTTATTGTGAGAATCAAGCAATAAAACACATGTCAAGGACCTGAGATGGAGTAAAAAAAAAATACTTGAATTTGTTTTTTCATTTGCAGTTTCCATTTTTCTTTTTTTATATGAGTGCAAACAGCTGTGTTCCTATGCCCAAGACTCAGAGAGGGAAAGTGGGCTTTGAATAGCTTCCTTTTATTTTAATGCAGGAAGAGCCCTAGTTCCAAATATGCAGAACAGTATTTTCCTAAGGCTGCAGTGTGTCAGAAAAAGGCCATATTGAGTCATTGTTTGCTGAAGCCAGTACAGAGATTGAGTGACTGATGCTGGTGGATAGCCTAAAATAATATTTCATTCTTGTCATCCTTAGGCAGTTTAAGACTAGTGATTTTGGATATTTCCACAGCTTCCCTCTTGGTTTGGAAGAACAAAGCTTTTGCTATTTATGCTCTTAAACAACAGAGCTTTGTCCTATAATCAGGAGCATGCAAACCAAACAGGAGATTTCCGGAAGGGCCATCCCATTTATTGTGAGGAGTGAGTCCAAGAGGTAAGTAGACACACTTAGCTCCAACCACCACATCATCAGCAGAAGGAAATAGCCAGGACTCTCAGGAACACAACAGCCAGTTGGTTTGGGATTTAATTCTCCTGTATTTTGCCAAAGTTGGTAGGCTCAGCCATCTTGGAACTCCCTGTTCACTTGGGGCCAGCTTTGCTGTACAAAGGAAACAACCAAACCTTGTTTGAGTTTTCCACATCTGAGACAGATGAATGAAAGTGGTAATATTTTGAGGGTTTTTACTTTGGGAATTTCTGGTGCATAGATAGCTATTTCAGATACTCCTGTGTAATCTTTTCAAAGCTGTTGATTGTGTGGGATAGGGGATAATTAGGGCTCAAGAGATTTAAGCAATGGTTAAAGGATCATCAGAAAGACACATCCATATCTCTCTTCGCATTTCCTTCTCCTACACTAAAGCAACTCCTGGCTTGCTACCATATAGCCACGCCCAGGTGCAAGTTACACTTAGCAATAAAAGGTCATGTCTAAGGTGAGTATATGAAGCTGGGATCAATTCTGATTCAAAATAATTATTGGTAGTAAGTACTGAACACTTGTCGTGTGCCTGGCTTTTTATTATGTGGTTTACATGCCCTGTCTCAGTGTTCCCCAAAGAGCAATCCATGGATGACTCTGCACTGAGAGATGGTGGAAAGAGCACATGAAGATGCAGATTCCTCAGTTTATTCCAGACCTATGCGATCGGCATCCTGTACTGGGAGCCAGGGATCTGCCATTATTTTCCAATGCCTTCGGTAAATCTGAAGTTTAAGAGACACTTCCATAGCACAAGTGTGACTCAGGTGTGATCTGCTTTCCTTCCACTCTGATTTCTGTTCTTAAGTTCTCATGGCAAAAAGAGGAACTAAGTCTTATGGTCTGTGAGACATTGAGACTCATGTCTCTTTTGGCAGCTGGTGATTCCAAACGTGTCTCCATAGCCAAATTGTTTGCAAGGCTCTATGCATTTACCTCTCTGGGTGCGAGGATTACATGATTAAGACAACTTTTCTTCTTAGTGGTGGTCTGTGCTCTGGATGTAGAGAGGGAAGACTCAAGGGACACAGGGCAGGACCTACAGGTGTTTGGACGGGTGGCATAGCCATGTGTGATGGTCCTTCACAGGGAGGTGTAGGCATGGCCTTCTCCTTGGCCCAGGGATGTGCCACCCCCTGAGAGGAGAGAGGGCTGATGTGGCGATGTGATTCTCTAGGGCCAGAAAGCCTACCTACTTTCTGTACTCATCGTCATGCTCCATAGGACCTAAAATGTTCACTGGTAGTTATCTCTTTGGTTCTCAGCTTTATTTCTAGAAATTTCCTACTAAAATGAAATACCACTTGAAAGGTTGGCTTGATCTGCTGCTCTAGGGATGGAAATCAAAAGGAGTCATTTGATGGGAAGGGACAGCCCCTCCGTGGGCCCTTGGGTAGAGGAAGCTGGGGGCACAGAGAGATTATCTGGGGTGGGGAAGAAATGAGTAGGAGAGGAGCTGAAGACAAACCAGACCTGTGCCATAATTCTGGGGGCCACTCTCCAGAATACGCTGATTCTTAAAACTCTCTGGCCCTTTCCTTTGTCTTCCTTTGCAGTGCTAAGGAACCATCCCTGGTTACGGGACTGGGTGGCAGCAGGTGGCACGTGGAGTGTACAGCAGAGGGGGAGGGGAAGTAATTATTTATCTCTGTGTCTGAGACGCCTTCTGCACCCAGTGCACTCTTCTGCCAGAGCAGGATATTTAGAATAAATGAGATTTAACTCAGATCATTCAACTCCTAGCCTGGCCCCATACAAAGCTTTCAAATATCTACTCCCCTCCAGTGATGGTGGTGGGCTTCCTGCATTTCTGTATCAGCTTGCTGAGGAAGATCAGAGATGGTTCTCTAACCCTAGTAAAGAGTTAGTCTGTGTCTATTAAATCTTAGCCTTTGATTTTGTCAGAATTTTGATTTTACACAAAGCGTTCTGTTTCATTTTTATAGCGTTTTTTTATTAACCCCCAATTTTTCCAATGTTTATTTGTCCTTTCGTGCTAACTGATGTGGTAAGTGGTATTGATTAATGCACTCAGCAGAGAGTAACCACCTTCCATGGAGAGGAGGAGGGTAGGAAAGGCTTCACAGGGAAGGAGCTCATTTTCCTTGATCTCAGTGGAAGGGTTGCAATTGCAGGCCTGCAGCTCTGGGCACAACTGTGGGCTCTGTCTGGAGAGGAAGCGAGTGGATGTAGCTGGTGGGTGTTTATAGGGGAGTGGAGGGAGAGAAGGGCAAAGACCACTCGTGAGTGAATGAGTGCATGAATGAATAGATGAGTGACTGAGTGTGGAAGTCCATGCTCCTTCATTTGGGTGGCTGTTCCTTCACCAAGCAGACTGGTTTTTTTTTTTGTTTTGTTTTTTAATCTCTGCCCCTTCTTAGCATGCTAAACCTCCATTGACTCTCTCACTCAGAGAAATCCCTCATCTGTGGGTGGGAAGGAGATAGTTAGCTTCAACCTTGTCTCACATTTAAGCCGGTGATTCTGTGTGAATTCCAGACATGGTTCATGTATTTTGGATAATCAGCACAGGGGTTCATGATAGGTACCACTCTTCCTTCCACCCCCTTTCAAATGTTTTTTTGGTTAGGATACCATGGCTGAAGATTAATGGCTTCCATTATTTTTTTCCCTTCATGCAGGAATCTTTAAACTAGGCTGAACCTTGTACCAATTATCGTATGAATCAGGTTTACCACAACTGCCCCTTCTGTGTCACGTCCTGGCTTAGTGTCCTCCCATGACACACTAAGGGCAGGGTAGGGTTAAAAGTGTCAAGTGATAACCAGACAGAACACTGATAATTTCCAGGGACTGACAACACTTCACTATGCTGTTATCTTAGAGGCTTTAAGACTAAATCTAACTTATAAATATTATCTGAAATGCGATGTTAGTAAATGTTAGCAGATACATTTTACCACATTTGGCTGTTCATTATTCACCTTTCTTTTGAATATTGTGTACATTTATTGCCATGAACTTAATATAATGATAGTTTTCTTTTAATGAACATTCTCAGTTGTAACAGTGTATTTGCTCATTAGTCTTCACACCAGATTTAGGAGCTAATTACTGTGTGTGAAACCGACTTTACATGTGAGGAAACTCAAGAACAGTGCTGTATCTGTATGTAAGTAGCTTGCTCAGGATCCAACCATTAAAGGTCAGAGCTGGGATTTGAACCTGGGCAGTCTAACTGTAGAGTATATGCCATCAACCTCCATGTTATATTGCTTTACATATTGCTTGGAGTAAAGAGCTGGTCTTCACATCAAATATTAGGAACATCGCCACCCTCCAACCCAGCACATTTTCTCTTATTCAGTATAATTGGCAATTTTTGTATATGTCATGTCATAATGTCTTTGAGAAACTATGGCAAAGAGCAAGACCATAGAGAAATCAATTCCTCGGTTCAGGTCTCATTACCTAGAAGAAGAGTTTATGAGTGCAAAAGGTTGCTGGGTTATGTTAATTTAATTTTAAATGCAGTATATTTTAGAATCTTGTCACATACGTTATTAGTATGAGCCCATATGTGCATGTTCTTAAGAGAGACTGAATTAAAAGACAACAACAAAACACTAACCAAAAATTCCCCCATGTGCCAAGAACAAATTTGAATTTGAGGTCCATGTGCCCAGATAAAGGCTTTCATTATCTGAACCAGGAAAATAAACTTAATCCCTGCAGTGATCACAGACTTATATCCCTATTATCCATGCTTTTTCATTTAAATTAAAACATTTTTTGCTTTGTTAAGGTGAGGCAGGCCTTCTCACTGATTTTTTTTTTTTTAAGCAACTATTTTTCTTTTTTCAGCTTACACAATAAGATACTGGCTCCATATGTCAGCACTGGAACCTTCAGTAGTTTCCGACCAAGGAGCTGTTCCCAATTTCTTTAGGCCGAGGCTACCATTGTGAAAACAATGAGGTCTTTATCAATGTCACCTGGAATGGAGTTCATACCCTGCCAATCATAACTGGTTTGACATGCTCAGATGGTGGGTCTGACGTTGCCTGTAGTCATCTCGTGAGTGACTACTTGGACTACATAAACTGCAGGGCCAGACAAATTAGCTTATAGGCCCAGAAATCATTCTTGGCTCAGGTTTTAAGACCCTTCAGTCACCATAACTGCTTTGTTACTTGAGGTTTACTGACAGTTATCAGTTCATAAGAAGATGATCTTTCATCAAGTTCATCCTATTACTTGCCTGTGAGGTTAAGATCTAGGAAATATGAGTGAGGACTTAGCTGTCTGGGTGACTCTTGTGTACCGTGAGCTTCTTACCACAGACAGTAATTGATGGTGATGACAGGAGATAGTCTTTCTAGCCAGAACCTGTTAATAAGTCCTGATGAATTGAGAATGATGTCCACTTCAGACTAACACATTTCATGAACAATTTTAGGCAAAGGAAGATTATAGTTTTGGTATGTATGTATTTTTTATTTTTTTCCTCTGCTGCTTTGTTTTGATGGGCAAAGAGAACAAATGTAAGCTGCACAGTAGGCTCAAGTTGGATATCATACTGAGACATCACTTCTTTTGTTTCAGTTTTAGAAATCTGTCATCACGGATGTGTTGTGGAGTGGCCATTACTTACTAATAGCTTGAAGTTGAGTCAAACAAAACTTTTGGTGTTTGTAGGGACTCGGGATCCAGGTGTCAATCTGTAACTTAGTTATATGTTGAAACAACATGCAGAAGCCACAAAAGCTTCAATTCAGATGGCTTGCTGGATCGTCGCTGACCATTATCTTGGGAGGTGAGATGGTTTTCTTCAAAGCTGTAGGGGATGTGGTCTTCCTATGGGAAATTTCTGGACAGGGATATATGTGAAATGACATCATGCTTTAGTTTAGGGGATTCTGGCCTTGTCTGTCGATAAAAGATTTGAACGTGAGAGTTTAACAGGATCTTAATAAAGAATTTTATTAACGGGATGAAAAGCAGCATTTAGTGACAATATTATCTTAAAGACTTGTTTTCCATTTCAGAGTAGATAATCTATTTATCTTTCAGTAAAGGGGACAAAAAAATTCTAACAACCTGTTTTCCTTAGAAGTTTCCATTCTTAAATAGTCAGCAGTGCTGTCAAATAAACAAATGTTTGATTAAATAAGAACTATTTAAATAGAGCATAAATATTCTTTCTTGTCTACTACAAATTGGACAATTCAAAGGACAAACCCTGGGGGAAATTGCCAATGGTTATTTTTTCTGTTCTGTGTCTTCTGCTATGTTTTTCTTCCTGGTGTCAAATCTCAAGTTGAATTTAGTCAGTTACCTACAGCCAACAAAAAGTGCATAAATGTCTCTTCAATTACTGTCGTTTATACTTCCCCACTAAACAAAGCATGTTTTTCTTTTCAGCTTCTTCCTTTCGAAGCTTTACGTCCAATAACACACATAACAATACTATATACATTCTATTATCATTTTAGAAACATAATGATGATTTAGCTATTTAAAATTTTATTGCCAATTTTTTTTTCATATTTTTTTTAATTAAACCACAGCTGTGTACATTAATGCAATCATGGGGTACATGTGTGGTTTCATATACAATCTGAAATACTTTCATCAAACTGGTTAACATAGCATTCATTATTGCCAATTTTTTTTTTGTTATTGTTACACTACTAAATTAACACAATTTGCTGAGGATTAAGAAGGATTTATCATTAAGTATCTCAAGTATCTAAAGGGTGTGGTGGTGGGGTTCTGGGTATGTCAGTTCCTTTTTTTTGCTTTCCTATTTTAGTCCACTTCCATAACAATTGTAACTTAAAAATGCTCTCCATAGATCCTGTAACAACTACAAATTTAGAAATATCGTATGACTGGTAGTTGGTATAACTAACAGTAAAATGCCATGGGAAACAAGGAAAATATTGTAAAGAAAACAAGACAAACCTGAACCATGGAGCCTGTTGAGTCTCTTTTATGAGTTTTAAGATTCTCTGTCCCAATCCTCCTACGATGGAACATTCCTCTACAGCCTAAGTTACAAGGGCAGAGGAGCAGGGCAGTAACTTACCTTCCCAATTTTCTCTGGGAGCACAGGTATTTTCTTTGAGATATGGAAAACATTCCATTGTGCTCCTGAAACCCAGTCCTCCCTGTCTCAGCCTATTTGCTCTTGTATCCGTGTGCGGGGAGAGGGGAGTGGTGAAAAGCCTGCCCATTTGAAAAGGTAGCTCCAAAACTATTCTGGAAAAGCCTCTATTCCCCCCCACCTCCATGGTCATTTGAGTTTCAAGTTTATTTCAGGCACATTAAGCCTCCCTCCACTCATACTTAATAAATGATCCTACAAAAGATCAGGAGAGCAAAAGGTAGGCTAAGACTGAAGCAGATCTAGTTGCCTCAGCGACTTCATGTTATCATTTTCACTCAGCATTATTCCTACTAAAAATAAAAAGGAAGAGACGAAAATTACCTCAGGCTTTTGCTGCCGTAGCTGCCCTTAGGTTTCTAGGGTGGCTCAGGTCTTGGAATGCCGGCACAGAGGGGACTGCCAAGCCGTGAAAAGATCTTGCTCCAGGTGTAGCTGAGTTTCTCCCAGATCACCTGTCCTTTCCCCCAGCAGACAATGAAGCTGGGATTTTTCCCTGGCCTTTCAAAGCCAAGCGACTCCAGATAAGCAGATTATTGTGTGGAATATCTCATCTATGTTGTTCCAGTGCAGCCCTTTCAGCTTTCCAGAGCCAGTTAGACTTGTTATGAGGAGCTAAATGATTGGCTGGATCTGGGGCTCAGTTTCATAGATTATAGCCCAGCGTACTAGAAGCAGGAGTCCTATAGTTGCTGTATTCCAGAGGCCTGCCAGTTCCTGCTTTAAGGCATATGTAGTGGTAACTGAGTTCTAACACGGCCTTGGATGTTTCTGTCCTAAATAGCTGACATTGCATCTTCAAGACTGTGTGAGTAATCCTGACTGTTTTTTTTTTTTTTTTTTGGTAAACTCAGTAAATTAATTACATGCCCTGGGAGGGAGTGATTAGAAGTAGAAAATACTGAACTAGCATATAATTTGTTTTCAAGGTGCTGTAGTGTTTGTATCAAGTTCAATGTTATGAATCTTAAAGCTTCTTGGCAGGGTTATTCCAGGCTTTTGCCTTGAATCACAGTTAAGCTGCCTTTTGAAGGATGCATTTGCTAGCCCTGTTTGTTTTGTTTTATGGGGTCAGTAAAGCGATAAAGGTCCAACATGAGCAGGTTAAAACAGGATGCTGGTGTCAAAGCAGTGGCTCAGAGGGCACTTTGGTCAGGCAAGTTTCAAGGTTTCCTTACCCCCACCGTGCAAAGCTGAGAGTGAGCAGCAAATGATAATCAGTCTTTTTGGGACACAGGTACATAGCCGTTAGGGCACAGAAAAGGGAGAGATGTAAATGATCACAGCAATACTTCTCATTTTCATAGCAATCTAAAGCTGACGGATGACATACACTAGGAATAACTGGAAAAAATTTATATGTACAAAAATGCTCTTTGGTGGTTCTGTTTGTGTGTTCTCTGAAAGAGAAACCATGAGCTTGTTTTTAAAAGCCGTATAAGAAGTACATTAAACACACACAGACACAACCATACTGTAAGAGAGTATGTGGTTTGGAATTTGTGGTTGGAGCAGATCAAATTATCTCAGGGAAGCCTTTGTGAGGTTTGTGTGGTTGCTGGGGGTAACTTCTGTTGCTAACAAGGTTTAAGATAAAGCTGGAGCGGATTGAAACGAGAAAGGAGAAAAATCAGCATTTTATTGCCTTCTATATTATTCACTGTGAAATAGAATTAATGCTGAGTCTAGACTGGTAAATGTAAGCAATTTACTCTTTTTACTTTCAAACTATCATTTATTTGTCCTAGCCTATCATAAAAAAATATAATAAGGCTTTTGCCTGTGAAGTTAGTGCTTAGAAAGATTTTTCTTCCTCCCAAATCATTTTAATACTTTTTTTCAATACGGCATTTTTTATAATTTTGGGTCATTTTTCAGGTGACCTTTTTGTTTATCTTTTCCTGTTTAGACTACGATATAGACACACACACATGTTTGTGTTATGTATAAATCTCAAGCATACATCATTTAAATAGGCTTTAAAATCACGGGTTCTGTGGCATATATAAACTTCTGATCATTATAGTAATTATTTGCTAGTTCTCGTAAAAATAACATTACAGACTCAAAGTAGTTTATTTTTGGTTGCACCTATTTAAATGACTGACATGTTTTAGCCAGTAGGAGAGAGAGATGAGTTGTTTTTGCAAAAATTTTATGCTTACATGACACTGAAAATGCAAAGTTTTGTTGTTAAAAAATGCTTTTACTTTCTGAAATAGGAAACCCTTTTAGATCACACCAATGGATGAAGTTTGTAAAAGAAAGAAAAGTAACTGACATAGAATCCTTTTCTGTATTAACCAAATCTAGGCAAAACAGGTAGTTTAGAAAAAATGTAATTTTAATATATTATTCTAGAAACACTATTGCTTCATGAAGAAACGGTTCCATGGATTCCTTTATTGAGATAGAATAGTAAGTTCATTTGGTGAGTTTCTGTTGCCATAGACATTGACAGTAAGGGCTGGCTCATCCTTAGTTATGTATTCTATCACTGTATGAGTGGAAGAAAGTGAAGCATCCATAAAAGGAATACAATGCCATCCCTCAAGGTGATTGGGGCCCAGCTCTGTGTAAGAAGTGGTAGGGGAAGCTGCTTTATTTGAATTAGCCTCAGGCTTCTAACTGGGTTCCTTTATGGGGTCCATGTAGCTCTCTTGCTGTGGCCTTCACATCCCCTCTCACCTTCTCCTGCCTGAGGCTCCCTCCTTATGCTTGATTATCAAACACTAATCAAATAAACATAACAGGTATGAAACCAGGGCTCAGGGAAATCCTGGCCGTACACCAGCAGTATTTGCACCTTGCATTGGCGCTTCCTCTATTTTTTTGCTCTCCCAGAGATGCTAGAGTAACATCTCCTTCTTGGGAAACAGCAGAACGTCAAGGAAAGGAGTTGAGGGGCATGTGGAGGACAGTGGACTCTGGGCTGTAGGCAAGAGGCATGCTGGGAAAAGGAAAGGATCTCCCAGCCGGCAGTAGTTGTTGTCTCTTCTCTCCACTCCTCTCTATTTTCTAAAGTCATTTTTGTCTGACGGTGGAAGTTCTTTTGCAGATAAGGTTCTGTAAAACTAGGCGTATCTGCCATAGACAGATGGATTTGACAAAAGATGTTTCCAAAAAGGAAAGTATCACATCATGAACTTGCTAAGTGCTCATGAATACACACTGGCATTTGGAGACTATTAACACTACCTACTAAAGCAATGACAGAAATCCAAATGGGAAAAAGAAATATTATTTCTTGATTGAATTACATTTTCTAGTGAGGTTTTTTTTTCTTCTTTTTTCTCGTGTTTTTTTTTTTTTTTTGGTAAATTTTGTTTTTGGAAAAACTTGTTCTTCCCTAAGACGTTTTTCCTGTGTTATATATAGGACTGATCAGATTGCTCAATCTTGTCCAAGAATTTAATTATTCCTACTTGGCATTTTCAAAAAAGTTGCTGTTCCACCTTGAGCATATTTTAAAGAAAGCAGAGCAGAACAAATAAAACAAACATCCCCTATCCAAAGAAAAAACACATCCTAAAGGAGTTAAATGCTTTAGATTTGTGTAAATCTCTCCTTTTAGGGGGTGAGACACTGGTGGAGGAGGAATTTTCATTTAATTTCAAGACAATCAATTATTCTAATGATTATATTCTGTGTACTGTGATATGTTTCTTATGGTAGTTATCATTAGCCAAAATTGTGTTGCTCTAATTTATGATTTCAAGAAATAGAACATCTTAGCAAATTAATCATGGAGTCAAATGGATCATAGTCAGATCATGAAAATTTTCTAAGCCTCAGTCTCCCTCTATATCTGAAAAGTGAAAATACAAATATATTTTCTAGTATTTTACTGGATTGGTGAGTGTCAGCAATACAATGGGGAAAAAACTTATAAAAGAATATTTTAATGTGTAATTTGTAATGTGCTGGACCGCTTGAACACTATTGTTATTACAGCAGCTCATGGCACTAGACTTAGCATCCTTTACTTCTAAAAACATATTCCCAGTAATGGATAATGCTTTAACAGCATGGTAAGTCTCCCTTGAACAGTTGTGAAGTCTTTTAGAGCTTCAGTTACTTGAGAATTAAAATTACCAGTAGGTTAACTATGATAGATAAATAGGCATTTTATACAAAAACATATTTAATAAATGTCTAAGTGCTATATAAATGTTACCTATTGTAACTGTTATCAGCACATTAATAAAAGGTATTTATATTATCAAATTTTTTTTTTTTGAGACAAACTCTCACTATGTCATGTTTGGTAGAGTGCCATGGTGTCACAGCTCACAGCAACCTTAAACTCTTAAGCTTAAGTAATTGCCTTGCCTCAGCCTCTCAAATAGCTGGGACTGCAGGTGCCTGCCACAACACTTGAATTTTTTTCTTTTTTTTTGGTAGTTGTCATTGTTGTTTAGCAGGCCCGGGCAGGGTTCAAACTTGCCAGCCCTGGTTTATGTGGCCCTTACTGTAACCACTGAGCTACGAGCACTGAGCCTATATTATCAATTTGTTTTTATATTTATTTATTTATTTTTTATTAAATCATAGCTGTGTACATTAATGCAACCATGGGGTACAGTGTGCTGGTTTTATATACAATTTGAAATATTTTCATCAAACTGGTTAACATAGCCTTCATGGCATTTTCTTAGTTATTGTGTACAGACATTTATATTCTACATTTAGTAAGTTTCACCTGTACCCTTCTAAGATATAGCGTAGGTGAGGTCCCACCAATTACCTCCCCTCCACCAATCCTCCCCTCCTTACCCTTTCCCCATTCCCCATATTCTTGGGCTATAATTGGGTTATAGCTTCCTATATTATCAATTTTTGAAATGAAAATATGGAAATGTTTCTTGTTAATTAGTTTGATTAACTTTCTAAGCTATGTCTGCTTCTCTCAAAGAAGATGAATTTTCTTGTTGGTTAAGCTTGTGCCATAATTTTCCTTTCACTTAGATATAGAATTAAGTCAATAATTAGATAAGCAGCATTCCTTAACAGCCTATCTTTAGAACTGTTAATGATGAAACTTTACAGGACACAGTTTACTCATGGAAAAGGATGAGTTAGAAAAGTTGTTAGACTGAATATGTTCCTAGATTTGTTTTATTCCTGTCTTGATTCTCATTAAGTTTCATGAATGTTATAATTATGTTGGTTTTGAGGGGATGCTTATCCCTAGGTCCTTTAGGAACAAAATGAATGGTCAAAATGACTTTCTGAATGAAGTCCAGTTAGCAGTTTTGAATCCCAACTAGTTAGCTGGTTCTATGATGTTTTTCAAAATATTGGCCACAGCTGTGTCCTACATTTCAGCTGCTGAGTTCACTGTTATGGATATGACAATTTCCTGGCAGCAATATTGATTAGGCTGAAGTGGTTATCCATTTCACCTGTATACTCTTTCTGTAAAAATGGTTGAAACTGTAGCATAGAAGAAGAAAAATAAGTAAAATATATAAAAGTAGAGTGGATTTGTTCCCATCTTTATCTTGCACAGCCCAGCAATTCATGAGGGAACTTTCCAGAAATGGAAGAATTTCATTTATAGTACTGTTTGAAAACTGGATCTAGGACAATTGTCCTGATGTTCTTGTGCTTTTGGTGATTGGGTAAGAGAATTTCTTCAGTAACATAAAATTATAGTGACATAATTTTTCTTAACTTCTTAATGTGACTTTATGCATTTATTAAAAATAAAGAGAATTATATGCTAGACACACAAAGATGAATACGACTGGTTTCCTCCAGATGTTTATAGCCTAGTTGGCATTTATCTCATGTTTGCAGAACTTTTAGGATAATTCTTGATAAAGGGTTAACTTTGGGGGCTGCTGTTCTGTTCCTCAAAGTATTAGTATGTCAATAATAGAGGAATGGCCAGACTTTGGGATATGCAAAAAATGCTGGGTAGACATATGTAAATTTTCTTATAAAATTATATTTTTAAAGAATCTCCAAGCTTATTTTATGCAGTCACCATATTTTACAGATAAGAAATGGTGGACCCATGATGTTATCAGATTTGTAAATGTTTATATACAGTAGAATTTCATCATTCCAGAAAAGATATTTTGAGCTCTTTACATCTCATCAGCTTCTTCATATTAGCTTGCTAATGTTAGCTACTGTAACATGTAAAATCTGAAATGCCATTGACTTAACTTAGAAGTTTATTTTCACTCAACCAAAGCCTAAAGTGGGTATTCGTGATGGGCAGATTTCTCTCATTCATTTAGGCGGTGTTCTTGTGACGTCACTCATATCACTTTGTTACCATTGGCATCCAGACTGGTGCTTTGGCAAAGGAGCACTCCTGGGGGACCACTCAGCTTCTACGGGCCAGCACTTGGGTACCTATTCTACTTAGGGGGAGGGACACTAGGCTGCTGTCCCATCTGTCACTTGGAAGAATAGAAAGTGGTTTGGGGGTTATCGTAGTTCAGACAGCTGTAACAAAAAGTCCCATGGACTGTGTGGCTTATAAACAACAGAAATTTATTTTTCATGGTTCCGGAGGCTGGAAGTCTGACACCACTGTGTCAGCACTGTCAGGTGCTGGCGAGGACCCTGTTTTGGGTTGCTCATGGCCAACTTCCTATTGTAGTCACAAGCAATGCAAACAGTAAGCTGGCTTTCTGGCCTCTTCTTCTGAGGACAGTAATTCCATTCACGATAGCCTGATCTCTCATGATCTGACCTGATTACCTCCCAAAGACCCTATCTCCAAACATCTGACATTGAGGGTTAGATCTGAGCATATGATTTGGGGGAGACATGAATGTTCAGGCCATACTAGTGATCAACTAACCAATTTCTGCCATACTTTCTTCTTTTCTTTCCTTTCTGTTCTAAAGTATGTCTTTGCAGAATCTAGGCATTGTACCCAATAAGTTAAATAAAAAAAATAATATTTTGCCATCTGTAAGAAATTAAGAATATGATTTTACTTTTAAATTCTTAATCCAAATGTTAAAAAATTCCCAAGGCTTTTAATACATCACTGAACATTATTATAGAGATTGCTATGATTTATTATTTGTATCTTAGAGTGAAAAAGTGGTCCTCGGATATTTTTCTCTCTCTATGCCTCAGCTACCCTCTTCTGTGTCAGCTATCTGAATCCCTTGCCTTGTAGTCTTACCAAAAAGTGGAAAGAAAATGAAAAATCGGCAACAAAGATGAAATGGCTGTCCAAATTTATGTGTTCTCCACAGTTCCTTCAGTATTTTATAAATTTTGCAGTGAATTTTAACTCCTTATTTGGGATAACTGCTGTAAAGTAAATGCATGGCTTTTGAAGAAAAGTTTTCTTGCATGGAGTTAAGCAAATGGTGAAACAAACATAAGCTTGGTTTGTAGCCTCTCTCTTTTCTAGAAGCTAGATTTTTTTCTACTCTGAACTTCTAGGGATTGCAAAAGTGTGTACAGTAGAATCTCTATAGTTGACCACCTCCCTACATTGACCATTTCCTTACGTTGACCCAATTTTTATAGACTAGACATACATCACATGTATGCATCAGTACAGTAGGCCTAGTTCCTTATGTCAACCACCTCCGGGTATTGATCAGTTTGTTGTAGTCCTTTGGGTGGTCAACTTACAGAGGTTCTACTGCATATCACAAAAAAGAGCACATATCCCTACTCATTAAGCAAAAATATTTTTCAGATTATTGCTATTTAAAAAAATCTCACCACAAATTTATAATTTTCTTCTAATAAAACATCAGGTTTCAATAAAAACTATGATTCTGTCAAAATTTTAGTCTTTTTCCTTGGATATATTAAGTTTAGATATTTTTGCGGGTGTTAAACCGATCATATCCTCAGTTATTTTAATAATCAAGTTACTTTCTTCCATATAAAGGGTTGACAAATTTACAATCAAGCTATTTGAGAAGTAAAGACAAATAAAAAAATCTGTTTTAATCTTCATATTTTGGACCAAAAAAGAGGAGGACTAACGCATGTCACAACCTCATCTGTTCCTGATTGAACTAGGAGTGCCTAAAAAGAATTTTCCCATAACTTCATTTACTTCTTGTTTATTTCTCTGGATCATTCCACAAACAATTTTAAATGCAACATTGAGAGAGAGTAAAATCTCCTGAATCTAACATCCAAGCAATCATTTTATTTTGGTGGAAGTGAACAGAAATAATAGACACTTAACATTCTTTACCCCGAGGCATTGAAAAACACTCACATGTCTCAATCTTTAGATTCTGAAGACTATATTTAGAAGAGATTTTAAAATATATTTTATCATATTCCTAGGCTTTGCTCAATGGCAGTCCACAGATGGGTATAAAGCAATGCTTCAATCTCCATAGTTGACCACCTCCCTACATTGACCATTTCCTTAAGTTGACCCAATTTTTATAGACTAGACATATATCACATGTATGCATCAGTACAGTAGGATGAAATGGAGATTGCCTATTTTTACTCTCTCTCAATGTTGCATTTAAAATTGTTTGTGGAATGATCCAGAGAAATAAACAAGAAGTAAATGAAGTTATGGGAAAAGTCTTTTTAGGCACTCCTAGCTCAATCAGGAACAGATGAGCAATTATAGTGTAGCAATTAAATTCAGGTTACTGGAGCCAGAGTACCTGGGTTCAGGTCCCAGCTCTGCTACTGAGCAGCTGTGTTACTTTGGGAAAATGACTTAATCTCTAGGCATCTCCATTTCATTATTTGAAAAATGGAATAATAACAGTATCTACCTGGTTTGGTTGTTGTGGAGATTATGTAAATGTATGTAAAACAATTGGAGTAATGCATGTCTTATAGTAAGTGCTTCATAAATTTTTGTTGTCATATTATCGTCTGGGGAATTAATTATTTCACAATATGTGTGTTCTAGATAATGGAAGTTTATTCAGTCAGTTTCAAAACTTATGAGTGTAGCCGATTTTCATGGGTCTTTTAGAATGGGTTCTGTATGTCTCTGCCTCTTCTGCCTCAAAGAGATTAAATGGAATCTCTCTGTTGGTAATTTCGAGTTAGGTGATCCTAAAATGATTAAGATGATATAAGGGGTTTAGGGAGAATGGTTTGCCCTTGCGCTAACTAGCCCAGACCACTTTGCTGTTTCAGTCTTCTGGCAATGTTCTAAGCATTTTAGACTTCACTATATTGACTAATATTAATACCCCTGTTTTAAATTTTTTGCTTCTATTTTGCTGTATTCTGTAAGCAAGAAAATAGCCTAGTTTCTAAAAATTGTGTATAAAATGAAAGAATAGGCATTCACTCAGGGTTTCAGTTCTTCTCCAAGAGTAAATAAGAACGTGAGTGCATTTTTTCCTTCTTGGTGAGGGTCATGTTTTTTAGAGCAAGGCTTGGCAAACTATTGCTGTGGGCTAAATCTGGTTTCTTATAAATAAAGTTTTATTGGAACAAAGCCATGCTCATTTGTTTACATATTGTCTACTGTCGCTTTCACACACTGGAAGCGCAGAGTTGAATAGCTGCCACAGAGCCATATGGTCTGTGAAGCCTAAAGTTTTTAATATTTGACCTTTTACAGAAAAAGTTTGCCAAATCCTAGTTTGGAGCTTTAAAATTGGGCTGAGAGTGAAATAAATGGTATGTTACTATATTTATTGATGTTAGCTAGCCTGTCTGTTCAATTATCTGTAGCACTGCATCCTTTAAAGATATTTTGGAGAAACAAGAATTTATTGCAGTAGTGATGTTGAAAAAAGAACAAATATCCCACAATAGCACATTTAGAACATTAAGAGGTGGTGAAATGGGATTGTCAAGCAAAGTTGTGTGGGAATCTTCACATTGGTATTTGTTGCTTTACTGTTATTAGTGTATAACACGATGCTAAATTATGCAGCTTTTTGTGTGTTCTGTAGAATGTTGTTCTAGAAATATTACCCATTGGTAGCTGCTTTTCTCACACAATTCTTCAAAGTAAAATGTAAATGCCTCCGTTGTCCTTTTTCTTACGTATACCTCTGGCTGTTCTTTTTCTTCTCATATTTATATCTACCTTTTGCCATGAACCCTCTTCCTATCCCCAACATCGTGTGACTCAGGAGCACAGTACACAGCAGAGGACCCTGAACTGGGTTTCAATTCTGACTTAGTCCCTTTACAAAAGTGAAGCCTCTGGGGAGCTGCACTGCCTCGATTTCCTGGCCTGTAAAAGAGAGATAAGAATCCCTCCTTTTGGTAGTGGGCTCTGGATTAAAGAGGATCCATCACCTACTCCCAAGATGCCCCGAGGCTGTCCTGTGCCTCCTCCACAACTACCCCCACTCAATCGCCACCCTCAGGTGCTGGCCTCTGGGGCCACCCAAGCAGACTCCCAGTTCAGTGCTTACTGTTGAAGATGCAGCAGATGAAGGGGATGTTTTTTGGGGGCAGGTGTCCAATGACACACACCTCCAAGAGTCCCTTAACTGTTTTTGCAAACCCCATGGCCAGGTCTTGCCTTCTCCTTCCTGCCTAGCGTGGTATTTCCGACGCAGAGTCTGTGCTCAGTCTCCCCCGAGGCTCTTGGCTACTTCTCCTGTCTTCTCTAGGGAGAGGTGTAAATGATGGTGCCCAGAGTTGAGGCCACAGAGGCCATGTTCACGTTTACTGAAAAGGGAAGTTGACCTGCCCGGGCAGTGCAAAGATGGTACCCGCACCTGGGGGCAGTTAGAGACCCCTTTCATATGGGGTCATAAGGGGTGGACAAATTCCACAGCTTGCCTGGAAAGTTAGGGTCTTTTGGTGCAAACTTCTCAGGAAGTGGGGATAGGCAGCTCCTCTGTGTCTTTGTCTTAGGGGGCGAGGAGGAGGAAAAGAAAGGATTTGCGTGTGGCTGCATTGGGACACCCAACATCCTGCCCACCTAGCCCAGGTCCAGGCCACCCTCCTCCCCATGCAGCCGGCCCACCCTCCCAAGCCTGAGGAATAGGGAGGGCCTAGTCCTCCTCCACCCCCAGGTTAGACCCTGGCTCCTCTGGGAGGTCGGTTTGTAGGCAGGCATCTGGCGTGACTCTGGCGTGACCAGGCCCCCGAAGTTTATAAAGACCCTCCAGGAGGAATACTCGGCAATGCCCTAGTCCTTGTCAGGGGGCCAGCCTTGTCAGCAGCAGCGGCAGCAGCAGAGGCTCTGAGACTGAGGGTTCCTGTGGAACTTGGGACAGAAGGTGTCGTGCTCCTAGTCCTCCTCTTCTCTTTTGACCTTGACCAAGGGATGTGTTGTGGGAGGAAAAGGAGAGCAGTTCCCAGGTGACCCTGGCTCTGCCATCTCTGCTGTGGGAAGGGGAGGGTCCCAGCTCAGTGTGGTGGTGTGGAAGTGCGGGTGTACCCAGCTGGCCTTTTCCTCTGAGTTCAGGACCAAGGTAGGATCTGCATTCTAGGCAGGACCATGGCATTTGGGTCCCCTGATGCCGGCAGGCTGGGAGATCCTAGAGGGGGAAGCTAAAGGATCTCTCTGGCCCTGTGGCATGAGGAGGGTGTGGCCACATTGTGTCACCTGTGTGGGCTGGGCTGCCCATCTCACACCCGAGGAAGATGAGACTCAAAGATCCTGTGACATGAGCGAGGCCACACAGCCTATTCACAGCAAAACTTGCATCTTGAGCATAGGCCCCAGACTTCCAGCCCGTTGCTCCTAACCTGGAGCCACCTTGGGTGAACTCAGTCTCCATGACGAAATTCACATTCACAGGCATCTGCCAAGTCTTTCCCTGGGCCAGGCTTTGGGAGGCCCTTAGGACCTGGCCTGCCTCAAAACCAGGACTGCATGTGTGGAAAGGGTGAAGACCCAGCTCTCTAGAAGCGGAGAGACCTTCAGGAGCTCAGGCCCATCCCATTCAAAGCTTGGCTGCTCCCAGGCTTTTGGAAGCCCCAGTCACCCATGCTTGCCCAGAGCTGGCCCTGGCAGCTGTAGGAATTTTGAGGCCCCAGGTGCTCCTGCCCCAGCTCTGACCAGAAAAGTGACCCGTGTCCACAATAGAGTTTAATTCCACAACCCAGTCCTCCTCCTCCTACTCTTTTTTCTTTTGAGTCAGTCTCCCTCTGTCGCGCTGGGTAGAGGGATGTGGTGTCATCATAGTTCACAGTAACCTCAAACTCTTGGGCTCAGGTGATCCTCTTGTCTCAGCCTACAGAGTAGCTGGGACTATAGGTGCCTGCCATGATGCTCAGCTAATTTTTTCTGTTTTTAGTAGAGATGGGGTTTCTTTTGCTCAGGCTGGTCTCAAACTCCTGAGCTCAAGTAATCCACCTGCTTCAGTTTCCCAAAATACTAGGATCATAGGTGTGAGCCACCCCTAACCCAGTTCTTCAAGTGCCAGCCCTGGGGGTACTTCACATTCTCCCAGGCCTCCAGGGGCTGGCTATTCTGTGGGTAAAAACTGGGGTGAGCAGTGGGGCACATGAGCTGGAAAGAGGTGCCTCCACTCCCTGAACCCCCACACCTTGTGTATGCCTGTTCTAGCCACAGCTGCCTTCTGCCTGCTAGACCAGACCCAACAATTACTTAGTATACTTAAAGACTTGCCTTTCTGCAATAGGGATTGCTCTCTCCTGGCTTACAGGTAAGTTGGACCCATACTGTCTAACATAGTAGCCTAAAAATTTAAATTAATTAAAATAAGACAATAAAATTCAATTCCTGGATCTCACTAGTGCCATATTTCAAGCACTCAATAGCCACTCTGGAACAGAGCAGATATAGAACATTTCTATTACTGCAAGAAGGTCTGTTGGACAGGGTAGGGCTAGATTAACCTCAAATAGATTCTCTCCTTCAGAGTGATCATCACCTTTGAAAGAGGCCAGGGGGAATCACTGATATTGAGATCAGTTCTGCCAAGTTGAGGCCAGAGGGATCACTGCCTCCCTCTGTTTCTTACAGGCTTATTTAAGATGTCTTTATACTACCATCTTAGGATATAACTCCCCACACCATTGGGGTAGGGTAGGGTACCTGAGGGCTGGAGTGCTCACCTAGGGCCCCCATAGTATATAGAAAGTAGGGCTCAGGCTATAGCTCTTTCTAAGGGGATACCCCAGTTTCCAAGGCTCCCCATCTGGTTGCCTAGGCTGCTGCATCTAGCAAGGGGAATATGGAAGAGAAGGGACAGTGGCAGCACCTACCCCACACCCTTCTCCATCTCTGGGTCTCCAGGCCCTACGTGGGAGCTGGTTAGACATATTATGATGTATGCATCCACACATGCAACTTAAAATGGTAAAAATGTTTGAATTCAGTAGATTAAAAAGCCTGACAACAACAACAAGAACCAAAGAATCCAGGCTTTGCTTACCATATAGGGAGGACTAAATGAGACTGAGTATACAAGAATTACGAGTACACATTATTACTTGTGTCTTCAATAATGTTCTCCATTTGGTGGGGTCCATTTTCTTCTCATACAAAGATGTGTGTGTTTATGGAACAGGATATGAAATGGATTCTGCATGAACTAAAATTGTCGACTGAGCTGAGTATGAGTCTGCAAGCGTGAAGGAGGTTGGGTGAGAAAGCCTCTTCAAACAGCATATGTATTCCTCTGGTGTTTTCTTAGTTATTCACTTCTCTAATGTGAAAGTTTATGCTTTAGTATAGAGCTCCTACACTAAAGATATGCAAAGAAAAAAGAAAGGATAACCTTGGAAGGGGAAAAGACAGTGCATATGCCAGTACAACAGTCTAAATAGAAGCAAATTTTTGTTGGTTTATTTTGGTTATAGTTCTTTTAGTGAATTTGATATTTATATGGGAAGGTAGCTAATTTTTTAAGATAAAAGAAGAAATAGTTTCCTTTAATGAAAATAGACTCTGGTGCTGTGGTAATGAATTCTCTGTGATGAGGTTAGTGTGGAATCACTGAAGGATGAGAACACATAGGGCTCCATCTTGTTTTGCTTGGAGCCCACAAAGAAAACCAACAATCTATTTGGAGTTAACACATTTATACATGTAAAAGAGCACCCTACTTTTATAATTTAAGGGGACACTAATGGTTTGGCTTTGCATTGCAGTTGCATTAATCATACTTCGTCCTAATTTGACCAGTAAATTTATATCTCTTTTGCTTTGGCAATTTGTCCTTTTAATTCTTTTCATTTCGAGAGAAAATATTTAAAAATTATGACCTTGAATTTCAATTTAGGGAGATTTCTACACCCCTCAATCTCCACTTTTAATTTCTTTGTTATTTGGAGGGTTTTTATCCAAGCTACATCAGTTCGTTATTGCTGTATAACAAATGACCCCAAAACATAGTGTCCTGAAATGACGATTATTAATTATTTTCATGTGTCTACCAATAGGAAAGGAGTTCTGATTATCTATACTAGGTTTTGATTATTTCAGCATTATTTTAGTCATGCATTAGCAGTTAGGTAGGAGTCTAAGGTGCTCTTGACTGGAAAACTCAATATCCCTTCTCATGTATCTCATATCCCCCACCAGTCTAGTCCAGGTATGTTCTCAAGATGGTGTCTGGGGTCCCATAGTCAGCAAACCCAATTATTTAAAAGTACAATTGGCAACACATATGTGCTTTTTTAAATCTCTGTTAGTGTCACCTTTGCTAACACCCACTGGCCAAAGCAATTCATTGTGGAGCTCAGTGTCAGAGTGGAGGAATCGGAAGTTATGCATCAATTGGTGTGTAGACAGGGGAGCTGTGAGTTGAAGCTGCTAATACACTTATCAAGCAGATGTCATTTCGCTCTTTTCCTCCATCTAAAAAAGCAGCCTCCCTTTTGAAAATTTTACTTCTAGAAACTGGGTAAAAATCCCCCCAAACCAAAACCAAACCATAGAAAACAAATGAAAAAACTCTACTTAGTTACTTTTTAGTCCTTGTTTTTAAAGCTTGGTAAGGGAGTAGGTTGTCATTATAAGCTAAAATGAAAAATTTTACATTTCTCCACCAACACTCCATCCTTTTTTGAAACCAAATTAAACACTACAAATTCATGAATAATGAAATCAGTTGTTTTTAAATTTTATTCGTATGTATCCTTGAGTGCTATTCGGTCTCTGATCAATTTCTCTATTTTGGGGCCACTATTCCAAGAGCTGCTGATGGGTGAATCTGTGGGTTTTTAGTCTTGCTTTTATGTGTTCTTATTTTTTGGTTTCCTCTCTTCTAAACTTATTTGCATTTCTCCCTGCCTACTGTACATGTCCTGGAGAAACCTCAAACTGAACCTGTTCCAAAGAATACTGGTTATTCACCCTTTGCCCATTCATGCATGTCTTCAACCAGCAAATATTTGTTGAGTGGCTTCCAAACTGTTTCAGCATTAGTAATATACTAGTGTAATATAATCTAGTAGTGCTTATAATCTAATCAGGCTTGGTAGCCATTAAAACAATGGATGAAATACATAATGCAAGGTTTGGTAGTGATGAGTGTTATGGAGAAAATAGAGCAAAGTGAGCAGACTATGTGATGGAGAAGGCACTGCTTTTGGATCAGGTGTTCGGGGAAGGCTTTTGAAGTGAGGAAGTTCACCATGGCCATCTGGGCAAGGTGTGCTGCACACAGAGGGATTAGTAGGTGGAAAGGCTGCCTGAATGGTAGTCAACACTGCTGCGGCTATTCTTCCAATGGGAAGAATGGCAGATAGATATGTGCTGGGGGAGACATCTGGGGTCAGATCATGTAGGGCCTTTGTAGACCACAGGAAGGTCTCTGCATTTATCCAAAGTGTGATGACAATCCACTGGTGAATTGGGGGCAGTGGAGAGGCATGATCTGATTTCTGGTGAAGTGGAGAACAAGCTATAGGGAGGCAAGGGGAGAAGTTGGGAGGCTATGACAACGTGTCAGAGAGATGCGGCGGGACTATGGTAGGAGAGTAGCACTGGAGATTATGCAAGCATGGCAGACTCTGGACCTCTCTAAAATGTTTTTCATTTAAATGAACCAAATTTAGATATTCAGATCAGTTCTGCCAAGTTGAGCATATGGAGAAGTGATTTCCAAAGTAGACCCAGCATGCTTCCGGTGACATCCGAGTTAATTTTAGGTGCTATATCACATGAGTGGACTTTTAAATTTTAATAATTACTTATGATTTTAATGTGTGTGTATTGGGAAGTATATGAAACTTGCCTGTAAAACCTTTGATTTTATAGTTAACACTTGAAGTGAGGATAGAGTCTTGAATATAGTGCAAAGTTAAATGCAGAAATAGCAGTACTCATGAGGAGTATTCTGAATGACTAGATTTAAGACATGATGATAAGATTATTCATGAGGTTCTGTTCCAAGGGACAGTGAATGATAACTCTGATAGTTTTAGGGTAGTGTATAATAATTAGATATTACCGTTTATTGAGTATCCACTGAATATCAGGCTGTATATTTGACAAGATATTTTACTCAATTCCCACTGCACCCCAATATGATATGGCTAGTAAACTTTTGATCTTTTCCTTTAACAAATGAGGAAAGTGAAGTTCATACAATATAGGAAGTCTGAGTTTTCAGATATTGCAAGGTTACAAAGGTAATGTGGAATACTGGTAAATTCTCTGCAGACAAGAACTTTGTTTTGTATACTAATGTATTCTCAGAACATAAAATGCTTTCTGGTATATTATAGACATTATTTGATAGTCATTAAATGAATACAAGAAAAAAGAATGGATCTTTTATTTAGGTCCTACTCAAGAGTGGTGACTTTTTGTTTTTCTCAGCATAAGATGAGTTTTAAGAAGTAATCACCTGGAGCTTTTAATGGAAAAACCATATTCGGGGACCATAGGGCAACTTACTGTGCCTCCAAAAGCAGGTTTTCCTAGCATCTCTAGACCTTGGTCTTATGTTTTTCTACTTATTCTCCTTTGAGGATCTGGCTCTTGAGGCTATAACTATGAGTACAATTTCCAAATGTCAGAGCCACTTTAGGGCACCATAACCTGCAAGTGGCTTAACTTCTTGTGAGCCTTAGTTTTTGTCAGTAAAAGGAAGAGATAGAAGAAGAATCTGAGCCCTGACCTGACCAAAATCTATGTGCACTGGAAGAAAGAGGAAGACTTTAGGGAAAGTGACATTAGGAAAAAGAAGACCTGAAAAGCAAATGGGATTGAATTTTGATTCCTTTTAAACACCCTTATTTTTGCTTTCTACCTAGAACTTTAGTTTTTTCAAAAGGTTTAATTTTCCCTGAAAAAAAAAGACAAAATATTGAAAGTAAAGCCATTCAAGGACTCAGACTCCTGGACAAAGGTTTAATGTGCTGAGAGGAGCTCCACACGTTGTTTCTTCCCTGGCCTCAGCCGGCTGGACGGCGGTCAGTTTGTGTGGTGTGCCGCAGGCTTGGGGCAGCATGGACAGGCTGAATTGGCTGAAAGAAGGGCTATTGGAAACAGCTGGAGCTCTGGTAAGGATCAGTGTCCTGGGGTCAGGCAAACCTGGAGAGGAGGTCATCCTTGCTGCCTTTCCTTGCAGAGGTAGGAGCTGTGGACAGTGTGCCTGAATAATGTCACATTTAGTGTTCATGGCCAGAGCTGCACCTTTTACTATCTGTTGCCCCAAACGCCCTGACCAGCCCCAGCAGCACACACGTTTTGAATTTTGAAATATATAATTTTTCAAAAATTATATAAGAGGGAATGAGGGGTATAAAAATAAAAACCATGTTATTACTAACCTCTGCAAACTCCTAATATGATGAGTAAAAAAAATAAAATTTCCCATACAAGGCTGAGTGCTGGTAAGTGTTAGAGTCTGAATGTTTGAATCCTGCTCAAATTCATATGTTGAAGCTTAATCCTCAGTGTGGTTGTATTGCGAGATGGGGCCTTTGGAAGGTGATTAGGTCATGAAGGCTCTGCCCTCATGAGTGGAATTGATGCCCTCATAAAAGAGGCTTGAAGGAGCCTGTTTGCCTCTTCCACCATGTGAGCACATATAGAAGGTGCCATTTATAAGGAGTGGGTCCTCACCAGACACCAAATCTGCTGGCATTTTGACCTTGGACTTCCCAGCCTCCAGAGCTATGAGCAGTATAGTTCTGTTATTTACACATCTCTAATCTAAGATATTTTGTTATAGCAGCTCAAAAGGACTGAGACAGTAAGCCAACTACCCTCCCTACCTGCTTTGGGAGGGTAGGATAAGGTGAACAAAGTCTGTGTCTCTCTACTTATGGAATTTAATGTGGAAGTAGGGAACGTTGAGCTCATTCACTTAAAATTTTTTCAGTCTTTGTACAGTGAGCAGTAAAGCTGTTGGTTGATAAAGTCAGAAGTATGAGACTACAAAAGGATTGGAGAAAGTTAGAATGTATACTAGCAATTAAAAAAGGAATGTTCTAGGCTCGGTGTCTGTAGCTCAGTGGCTAGGACACCAGCCACATACCAGAACTGGTGGGTTCAAATCCAGCCCAGGACTACCAAACAACAATGACAACTACAAAAAATATCTGGGCATTGTGGTGGGTGCCTGTCGTCCCAGCTACTTGTGAGCCTGAGGCAAGAGAATCGTTTAAGCTCAAGAGTTGGAGGTTGCTGTGAGCTATGACGCCACAGCACTCTACCCAGGGTGACAACTTGAGATTCTGTCTAAAAAAAAAGAAAAAAAGGGAATGGTCTAGTAATGGCTAGAGCTTAGGACTTATTGAGGGGCCCGATTCTAAAAAACATTATTATGTCTAGTGACACTCCAGAATTGACTCAGAAGAAATGAATGGGTCAGTTTGAGCAAGGGTTTTAGTGCAAGGGTTTTAGGAAATCTCAAAGGTCAGAGAGAATTTGGTTGGAAATGGTTGACCATGGACTGGGAAGGCAGGAGGAGGATGAATAGGCTTGGTTAATGTTCCCTAAACTTTTCCCAAGAAACATTATGTTTTTTTCCAAGAAACATCATGGCAGAGAAGAAGGAAAGCTTATCTCTGAGGCTTGGGACTTGGCTTAAAGTAGCTTATTAGAAGTTTGAAAATTCTGAAGTCTTAAGTTTTGTCTTTAAAATATTTAAAATGTCCTCATGTATCTATAATATATTTGTTTTAATTTAGAATTAAGTCGTAAGTGATTTGTTATTGAGTAAAGCAAACATCTAAAATATGCATGCCATGTTTTCCTGTGACTAGACTCTAGAATGGAGACACATATCCCTGTTTAAAAAGCCTGGGAGAAAAAAGAAAATAAAGAGCCGAGTCAAGTGCAGGGAACAGTGAAAAAGCAGGATCAATTCAACAGGAGGGAAAGAGTGGGGAAGGTGGAAAAACTGGGGGTTGTCACTAGAGAGGGGGATTTCAAAATGTCAGCTCTTGAAAATGAGACAATTCCAGGTGACAATAGGGTTTGAGGTGGGATTCAGCAGGCCCCTGAGTGGTGAAGAGATAGAGGCTTCCCTGAGGGATTTCAATCTCATTGAGATGTTCCTGACTTAGATCCCTAATACAAAACATCTCTCTTGTGGTGCACAGAAGAAAAATTAATGTTTAAAAAGAAGCATTTGTAAAATGTTAAGCCAGACATGTATTTTTAAACATTGTCTTGAAGTCAGAGAGAGATGAATAGAGCCAATTGAGATCCTCTTAGGGAGCATATTGGTATCTGCCTCTTGCTGTACAGTCTGCATTAAAAGGGGAAGCCAAGAAGAACTACACAATTAAAATGTCAATCATGACACTGAATAATTTTGATTTTTTTATTTTTTCTGGTACATAAGTTATATTTATTTTTATTTTATTTTATTTTTTTAACATGTATTTTATTATTCTTCATTACATTATTCCCCCCCCACCCCTAGTGATAAGACAGAATTTATTTACAGAAAAGAATACAGAAAACACTAAAGCTCCTGGTAGAGGGAGAGAATTCTAGTCGGGAGAGAGAAGCTCTCACCGTTTCTCTCCCAGTCTTTCCCCATCTCTTCCTTTAGGCCTTTAGTCTCGGTATATATAGGTGTTTGGGTTCCTTGGCCAGGAAACAAACGAATACAGTCCCTTCCACCAGGGGCAAGGTGAATGAATGTATCAATGAATGGATACAGTCCTTTCATGGAATTGAGGCCTAGGAAATTCACAAGAAATTGACCTAAGCATAGGAAATGGGGGTTCCACATTTAGTCCTAAGTGTGAAGTGAAGGAGACACCAAGGCACAGGTGTCCCCATAGCAGTTGTCCAGCCTGTTTGGCAATTGGAGCCTCTGGTGGAGGTTGGAGGTCCCCCTCCTGGCCTGTCATCCAGCCCACTGGCTCTTCAGCCGGCTGCCACACCACCAACACTGCCAAGGAGGAGGCGGCAGGTCCGCCAGCCCCACTGAGCTGGCTAGGGCGCCAATTGTCCTGCATCAATTCTCCCTCTCTGAGTAGAAACTCCAACTGCTGTTAGGGAAAAGGGGCGAAGTCTTGATCTAACTGCTTCCTACTGAATCGGGTGATGAAAGAAGGGGGCAGCTGGGGTTCCTCCAGAGGAGAGTGATACAGGGGTTCATGGACTGGAACCATCTTTATTGCGTGTGACTTGATGACATTTCTGGAAAACATAAATCTGATTAGTGTAATTAGTAATAGACAAAGGTAAAGGTAGGACAGCATCAGGTCAGAAGCCCTTATTCAATGAGGCTAAAAGAAAACCATATTAGGGTTTTTCTTACTGTTTCAGAAATAATAACTTTAAACTTTCTTTTGGCTCACAAGTGTAGGTGGTCTGTGGTTGGCTGTCTTCATTGCCTGCCACTGTAGAAGATGGAGGGTTCCAGGACTTTACTCGTGAATGACGTATGCAGGAATCGACTCCTATGACTTTAACAGTAGAAGAAGACAAGATAACAGGAAAGGGGACTTCCCAAGTTGGGGTCAGGGAAGATGAATTAGAGGGAAGAGTTTTGATCATCACTAGATCTCCAGAAGGGGAAAGTTCTTGTTGTAGTTAGTATGTCCCTCTCCAAATGGGGAGCAGGACTTTCAGGGACAATTAGGGAGGCATGAGAGAACAGCAAGTCATCCCAATTGCAGCTTAGAGGCTGGGAGAAAAAAATAGTAACCAGCTGTCCAGACACCCCCTGTATAGTTATGGATTTGGGAGATAAAAGACCAGGATTAGAGAGAAGTACAGAAAAGGTTGCTCCAGTGTCCAAAAGAAATTTTTTCTCCTGGTGCTCCAGTGTAAGGCAAACCCGGGGCTCTTGAGGGGTGATGACACAAGCTGGAGCCAAGAGAATTTGCCGCGGGCACTCTCAGTCCAGTTTGGGCTCTGATGGGGTCACTGTCCCAGGAGGCCTTTGCCTCTGGGGACAGGCCACCCTCCAGGGGTCACCCTTGCATTCTGGACAGGGGCCAGGTGGCTTGCCCAGCTGGTAGTACTGCTAGGGGCAGTCTTCTCTGGAGTGGACAGTCTGACCACAATGGAAGTACTTGTTTTTCGCTCCTCTGGTTTCCCTCTGCCCCTGAAGGTTGCTCGTTTGTCAGAGTGCATTACTAGAGCTGTCATTCTTTTCTGTTCCTTTCTTTCTTTTTCCTCCTTTCTTTCCAGATCTCAGTTACAAAAGACCATTGTGGCTGTTTTAAGAAGATTCTCCAGGTTATGGTCTGGGACTATAGCCAATTTCTGGAGTTTTCTTTGAATGTCTGGAGCCACTTGAGGGATAAATTTGTCTTTTACAATAATCTGATCCTCTATGGAGTCAGGTGTCAATTGGGTGTGTTTTCTCATTGCCTCCCTAAGCCTCTCTCTCTTTTTTGTTACTATTAAATCGTAGCTGTGTACATTAGTGCAATCAACGGGTACAATGTGCAGATTTCGTATACAATTTGAAATGTTTTCATCAGACTGTTTAACATAGCCTTCATGGCATTTTCTTAGTTATTGTATGAAGACATTTGTATACTGCATTTAGTAAGTTCCGACTGTACCCTTCTAAGATGCACTGTAGGTGTGGCCCCACCAATTACCTCCCTCAATCCCAACCTTCCCCCTTCCCTCCCTTCCCATATTCTTGTGCTACAGTTGGGTTATAGTCTTAATATGGAACCTTTAAATTAGCTTCA
>CAUYON010117522.1:0-31756 GCA_963573935.1 Arctocebus calabarensis
TTACATGGATGGAGCTGGAACATGTTCTCCTTAGCAAAGTATCTCTAGAATGGAAGAAAAAGTATCCAATGTATACACCCCTAATATGAGACAAATTCTTTATCATTCAAGTGAAGGCTACAACCCATTTATTGCACAGGAGGAAGGGGAAAGGGGAGAGGGAGGGAAGGGGAGGGAGAGGGCGGGGGAGGAGATGGGACAAAGGGTGAGATCACATGTGTGGTACATATTCGAAGGGTCAGGAGAAAACTTCTAAATACGGTTCAAAAATGTTTTCATATAGTAAATGAAAAAATATCATGAATGTTATGTCAATCAGGTTGATAAAAATATCTCAGATTGCATGTGAAGCCCCCACACTGTACCCCATGATTGAACTAATGTACACAGCTATGATTCAATAAAAAAAATATATATATATATTAAAAAATTAGCCAGGTATGGAGGTGTGTGCCTGTAGTCCCTGCTACTCAGGAGGCTGAGGAGGGTTGATTGCTTAAGCCTGGGAGTTCCAGGCTGCAGAGAACTGTGATTGAGTTCCTGTACTCTAGCTGGGGTGACCACAGGAGACCCTGTCTCTAAAAGTTTTTTTTAAATGAATACTCATAGAAAAGGATTTTCTTCATCAAACAGATGAGATATTATAATGTATCAAGCAATGCACCTGTAGCTCTGATAGTTTCTTTGAAAAATGTTTGGTTATATATTTTTATACTTGAAATTTTGATATTACTACTAGTTACATGCCATTTATAAACTTCATTCCTGTGTCTAAGGTTCTGTGGCGAAATATTTTAATTTTTGAAATCTTAAACTTTCGAAAGCATTTTCTGAATTGATGTCTAATTACTTGAATTTAAATGACAAACACTTATTTTGCTTGTCATTTGGCTTTATGTGACATGGAATAATTTGATATTTCTGAATTTGCACATTCAATTACTATATTTTTTTTCAGTGTGAATATGCTTTGGGGTGGCGCCTGTGGGTCTGTGGCAGGCACCAACCCCATATACTGAGGGTGGCGGGTTCAAACCTGGCCCCAGCCAAACTGCAACAAAAAATAGCCAGGCATTGTGGCAGGCACCTGTAGTCCCAGCTACTTGGGAGGCTGAGGCAAGGGAATCTCCTATGCCCAGAAGTTGGAGGTTGCTGTGAGCTGTAACACTACTGCACTCTACCCAGGGCAACAAAGTGAGACTCTGTCTCTACAAAAAAAAAAAAAAGTGTGAACATGCTTTTATTTATTTCAGGTTAATGTTTGGGTACAAGCAACCAGGCCACAATATTTGAATTTGTTAGGTAGAATCCCTCTTGTAATTGTGTCCTGTACCCTAAAGGTGTGCCAACCCCCACATTGTGTTCAGTAAGTGGAAGCACCCCAAACACCTTCTTCCGCCCTCTCCCGTTCTTTCCCCCCAACTTGAATTGAAATGAGTTTTTCTCCTATGTGGACATGAAGTGGATTGAGTACTGGCTTCATATTAGTATGACGTTTTGAATATTTGCTTTTCCATTCTTGTGATACTTTACTGAGAATAATGTGTTTCAGTGCCATCCAGGTTAATACAAAAGATGTGAAGTCACCATCTTTTTTATGGCTGAATAGTATTCCATGGCATGCGTATACTACAGCTTGTTAATCCATTCCAATTATTCTTGAATAACATTTCAATACCTCCTTATTCAGAAACCTCTTTTTAGTTTTTTCAGTTTCTACATTTAGCTGATAATCAAAAGGAAGCAAAAAAGAGTCTCGAAGAACCAAAATTGATATTGCAAAGTCTTTGATCTAATTTTCACACATTACAAGATCCTGGCTTTATTCCAGTCTTATTTTATTTTATTTTTTATTTTTTATTATTATTATTTTTTGAGACAGAGCCTCAAGCTGTCACCCTGGATAGAGTGCCATGGCTTCACAGCTCACAGCAACCTCCAATTCCTGGGCTCAAGCGAGTCTCCTGCCTGCACCTCCCAAGTAGCTGGGACCACAGGTGCCTGCCACAACGCCTGTCCATTTGTTGGTTGCAGCTGTCATCATTGTTTGGTGGGCCCAGGCTGGATTCGAACCCGCCAGCTCAGGTGTATGTGGCTGGAGCCTTAGCTGCTTGAGCCTCAGGTGCTGAGCCTCCAGTCTTATTTTAGACTCAAACTATATAAGTGTGTTATTGGGTTTCTCAGTCTAGAGTAAAATACAAAAGCATAAATTAGAATGGAAATATGGCATAAGGAACAGATCTATTGCCAGCAGCAAAAAGTGACATCTATAAATCTGATAGTAAGGGAAAAGACACAAGAAAAAAATCCATAAAATAGCACATAAAATTATGTTTTAAAAAATATGGTAATCCATAGAAAAATCACTAAAATAATAAGGAATGTTTAAAGCATGTATAGAAGATTGTCTAAGGATATAGTGAACTATTATGACACATACCCAATTTCTAACCATTCCAGGAATAATTTGTCCTTATCTTGGCCTTTCAACAGCTTTTGATACTATCATGTGCTTTCTCCTTATTGAAATTTATTCTTTTTTTTTTTTTTTTTGCTTTTATGGGGCCAAATACTACTGGTTTTCATTCTACTTCATTGGCCACTTTTTCTGTCTCCTTTTGCAGTTTGTTTGTATCTACGCAGGGCTTCCTTCTGGTGTCATTTCATACTTCTCCTTTGACAATCTCTTCTACACTATGGCTTCAATTACAACCTGAACATCATAACTCTCACATTTATAGCTCCTGGGCTGAACTCCAGATAATATTTCTAACTGACTACTTAAAACTCTAGATATTTGGATATTTCAAAGATGTCTCAGGTTTGATATGATAAAAGATGTATTTATGATCATTTTCTTCTCCCCATCCATATAACCCTCAAGCTTCTTCTAATGTTTGTTGTGGATTAATTTATTCACACATTTGCTTATTCATTTATTTATTCATCAATTCAACAAATATATGGAGAGTGCCTAGCAGATGCAATTCCCTGTTTTAGGCACTGGGGGTACCAGAGGGGCATGATGAATAATGTTCCTGTTCTCATGGAGCTTATATTTTAATGGATGAAGACAGGCGATAAAAAACAAAAGAGAAAAACTTCAGGTCATGATTATGAGCATGAAGAAAACAAATTGGACAATGTAATAGAGTGTGACTAAGAGCTACTGCTTTGCTGGGTCAACGGGGCCTCTCTAAAGAGGTGATGTTTTGGATGATAAGCAGATGATAAGAAGGAGTCACAAAAGCAGAGATGAAGGGGAAGAACATTCCAGAAGCCGAGCAGCTAATAGAGAGGCCTTGAGGCAGGAAAGGACTTGGTGTACTGAGTGGTGGTGGGGAGGCCACTGTAGCTGAAAATGTTGAGCAGAGAGGTCGGACAGAGTGACAGTGACAGCGCAGAAGGCGGGCAAGTGGAAGGCGGTCTGAGACTCTGTAGGCTAACGTGCTGTCTGGATTTGACTTTTCTTTTCTTTTTTTTAACATTTAAGTTTTCCTTTATTAATATGTATGTATAAATATAATTGAGAGAACCTCTTTAATGAAGATCTTTGAGTAAATTTTTCATTTTCTTTGAGGAGTTGTAACTTCTACCTCCCTTCTCTCTTGGCTTACCTCACACAGTTTATTCTGTCTTCCTCAATACAAAGGAATCCCAGTTTTGTAGCCGGATATTTTGGCAGTGTTGTAGACGATATTTCCTACCCTTCCAAATGGTTAAGTGTGACTAAAGCACTGTTGTGGATTATGAGATATGTATATTTACTGAAATATACTGAGAAATGGGAACAGGGAAAATTGTACAAGGGTACATGTCAAATCTACTAAGTGTAGACTATAAATGCCTTAACACAATAATTAAGAAAGTGCAGTGAAGGCTATGTTAACCAGTTTGATGAACGCATTTCAAATTGTGTATGAAACCAGCACATTGTGCCCCATAAATGCATTAATGTACACAGCTATGATGTAATAAAAGAAAAAGAACAAGAAAGGGGGACCAAAGTCCTTCTTTACTTTTCTTTTTTATTTCAAATTAATGGGAGGGTACAAATTTTTAGGTTACATTGTTCTCACTTCCAAGGTACAGTTGAAGTTGTGGAAGAGCCCTTCACCCAGGGTGCATGCTGAACACCCTCGCACTGTGCTCATTAGGTGAGATCCCGCCAATTGCCCTCCCTCCTCCTGCCAATTGTCCTCCCCCCTCTCCTCTCCCCTCCCTCTAGCTGGAATATATTTGTATTTTATTGTTCATATGGGCATATCATTGTTTATGTGTTGGTTTCATATCAGTATTGAGTACACTGGATTTTTTTTTCCATTCTTGAGATAATTTACTAAGAATTGTGTTTCAGTTCCATCCCGGTAAACAGAAAAGATGTAACGTCTCCATCTTTTCTTATGGCTGAATAGTATTCCATGGTATGCATATGCTACGGTTTGTTAATCCATTCATGAGTTGATGGCCATTTGGGTTGCTTCCACGATTTAGAGAATGTTTATTGCAGCTCAATTCATAAATGCCAAGTTGTGTATTTGTATAAATGCACTGAAAAGCTAATATAAGGTTTTAAATAGAAGCAAAGCATGATATTACATATGTTTTCAAAAGATCTTTCCTGCTTCAGAGTGAGGAGTGGATTCAGTGGAGCAAGAGTGGAATTAGAAAGGCCATTTAGGCCACTTACTTTACTGTAGTATAGGAAGGAGGCAATGTAGGCTTAGGAGAGGCGTGGCTGCAGTGAAGAAGGGATGAAAGGTGGTTCTGGTTTTTGGTGTAAGAACCTAATTCAGTGGTAGCGTCAATAATTGAGACATGGAAGACTGGAGGTGGGCAGCGAGTAGGTTTGGATAATGAGAGGGGAGGATGGCAGGAAATTAAGAGGTGGGTTTTGGACAGGCTAATTTTGAGATATCTATTAGCCATTCAAATGAACATGTCAATTAAGTATTAGAATCAGATATGGACACTCTGGATTTCAGGGGAGAGATGAGAGCTTGACTCATGAATTTGGGGAATATATGTAACATTTTTTAAGGGCATGAGATTAGATGAGATCACTTAGAGGGAGGATGGAGATGACAGAGAAGGGAAGAAGGTCTGGAAGGAAGTCCAGGTGTACTCCGATATCTAGACGTGTAGAAAAGAAGGGAAGGAACAGTGAGCAAAGGTCACAGAGAAAGAGGAATCAGTGAAGGAGGAGAAAAATCAGAAAAGCTGGAATAATAGGAGCTGGCGGAAGAGACTTTTTCAAGGAAGAGGAGGACTGATGTCAGACCATGCTGAGATTTAGAATAATCATCTGTTTTCGTAATTTGGGGCTGAGTGCTTGGTTGGTGTGCTTCTTACTTGTTTTTGGTAGTTGGGATATAGTTTATCTCTTGATTGGGTTTTACATGGAAACTATGAGTGTGAAATCGGATTGATTTTTCTTATACTCCTCAAGCTTCTTTGGAAAAAATATAGAACTAAGTTGATCTATGTAGGCATTTCAGTCACCAGATCCTTTTTTACTTTATGGTAGAATATTCCATAGAAGTCCCTCATCTCTGCAGGGCTTGGTGTAAAGCTGGCCTCACCCTCAGACACTAGCACTGCTTATCTAGTGCCACCTGGCCCTCACAGGTTGGCTTAGCCTTATCCGGCTTCCAGGACCAGCCTGCCCTTAGGAAAGAAAACTGTGAAGGCCGTCGCTGAGCAGCAGATGGCAGGGTGGCATTGATGTTAACATCTCTTGCCCCTGTTTGCTGTGGCTTTGCATCGTGAGCAATCAGTGCTATTTTCCATGCCAGGCCTGAGTCCACATCTTGGTTTTCTGCCTGGCACCATTTGACTCATTTGAATCTGGAGTTCTGTTTTGATGTCTTACCCTGCCTTGAGAGTACCAGAGCCCAGTTCCTAAACCCTCGGCTGTGTCTGGTCTCCAACACTTGCTTGGCACCAGCCTTTTGTCTGCCATGAAATCTTGGCCCTCTTTACCCTTGCCCCGCCCCCTTGTTCTCAACCTTCCTACTGAAACCTCTGCCTTCTGCCTGCTGCTGGACTCAATGTTTGCTTCTTTAGATTTCCTCTTTTTTTTTTTTTTTTTCCTGATTGCTAGCTTTCTTTGCCTTAGCAACACAATTAAGTTCTGCTTTATATCTGGGTCCTATATAATTAATATTTAACTACAATTCTAGGATCTTGCCTTCAATTTCAATGACTAAGTTTTGATGGAAGCTTTTATTATTATTATCGTTATTTACTTTTTTTGAGAAAGGGTCTCTTTCTGTCACTTGGGCTAAAGGGCAGTGATGTCATCATAGTTCACTGCAATCTTAAACTCCTCAGACTCTTGGGCTCAAGTGATTCTTCTGCCTCAGCTTCTGAATAGCTGAAACTGCAGGTGCACATTGTCACGCCTGGTGAATTTTTCTATGTTTTATAGAGTCTCGCTCTTGCTCAGGCTGGCCTCAAATTCCTGAGCTCAAGTGATCCTCAAGCTTTGGTCTCCCAGACTGCTAGCATTATAGGTGTGAACCACTGCACTTGGCCTGGTATTATTTTTAATTGATAAATAATAATTGTACATATTTATGGGGTACAGCATGGTATCCAGCACATGTCTACTATGTGGGTATACATAATATACATGTATATACTATGTGTAACGATCAAAGTCTACCCATCACCTCGAACAATTATCATCTCTTAGTGTTGAGAATATTCAAAATTCTTCTAGCTATTTGAAATACACAAAATTAGTGTTAATGGTAGTCACCCCATGGAGCTATAAAACACTAAACCTGACCCCTCCTGTCTAGCTATAATTTCGTATCTGTTAACTGATCACTTCTCTTCCGCTTCCCAGTCGCTGGTAACCACTGTTCCACTCTCTGCTTCTATTAGATCAGCTTTTTTTAGCTTCTACGTATGAGTGAGAACTTGGAGTATTTATTGAAAGCATTGTATTTTAAAACTGGCATTACTCATCTGTATATGCAAAGTAGGCTGCTTTACAGAAGGAAGAATCTACACGTGCTCTTTACTATAAATTTGGTAGGCATTAGGGAAACATGGAAGAGTAACATGTAGCCTCTGCCTTCGAGGAAATACATTTTTAAATATAGCCGGTGAATTCAGCTAGTTGCACTGAAAATTGCTCCTTGGGTATTTGACCCATGTGCTCTGTTTTCACTGTGCTCACAAAACATCACTATTAACACATTTTGGAACTAAGACTCCAGTTAAAATATTGAGGACCCCAGTTCTAACAACAAAGATGGACAAGAGGGCATATGCTAGCATTCCATAATTATTTCTTTCTATTTAACCTTGATTAATGGAAACATATGCATATTTTTCCCTACGTGCAGGGCATATTGGAAATATTTAAATTCTTATGGTCATGCTGTGCTTTTCACAGACGATTGGAATGTTGCCCAGGCATAAACCATCTCATCCTCCCCCAAACAATTTGTCAGTTGTTTAACCTAGTATAATTTGTTTTTCATGACCAGAAGAAATGACAGTGCTAAAATGCTTTACAGGGAAACAAAATAAAATAGTTTTGGCTGTGATTTTTTTTAATACTCTCCCTTTTGCACCCCTATTATTCTTTGATCTCAGAATGTATTTTAACTTTTGATTCAAATGCAGGCTATTTTTAACGTTGAGGAAACAAGAAAAATATTTAAAACTAGGAGTTTTCTTTTGTGAAACTGAAACCGTATGAGTTTTATTAGAAAATGAACTATGAATTTCAGTAAGACAGGCTGAACTGCTGCAAAGTACAATTTTGTGGATGTATTATCGGAGTGTCAGTGGTTACACACACACAGCCTTCATCCTTTAGATGAGCTTGTGGCTTGGGAATGTAATGCACTGTCTATTCAGATTGATGCTGGGCTGAAGCCTGGAATTGTTTGAAAAGAGACCATTTCATGTGCCCACTACCAACCATTTAGAACGCAAGGAACATTGAGAACCTAAGAGAGTGCGTGCTCCTGGAAATTGTACCTTTCTGTGAGAATGAATATATCTCAAAACCATAAGGCAAGATTTTTAAGCCCCCAGACATATTAGTTTACCATGGCATAAAAGTCTCAGAAGACACACAATTATTAGCTCTTAAAAAGTCTAGCTATTGATCAGCTAGGGGAGCTTATTCTGTGGAGTGTGGCTTACATGTTATTAAAAGAATTTCCTTTTATCCCCAAATGCATGTGAACATTCTTTTCAAAGGTAAGTACACTAAGTGATCCATTTGGTTTGTGATAGTTTTTTTACCCCTAGATTTCCATCTGTTTGTGTTTTTGAATAGCAAGGAGGTGAAGCTATGATTTTTTCCAACCCTGACAATGCTAATAAAGTTTTATTCAGGAATTATGAGGGGATAAGCTGATCGATGACACGCCCCCTTAATAGCAATAGTGGTCAACTGTGCAAAAATATTGATGTCACATGCTCACGGTCTGCTCGCTGGGGGGCAGGCAGCCCGTCATGGGACTGACTTACCTTGTTGCTAGTGGAGCTCTCCTTGTGGGTGAGTATAACCCACAAGGAGAGATCTGTAGCTATGACTCGTAGTTATGGTTGCCATGTTTTCTAATAAGAAAGTGGGATGTGTGGGCTAGGATGGTCAATCATCATCCTTGTTAGAGACAAGGGGACAGACCTATGCATCTCTGGGGCTTGGTGGAGGATGAGTTACAGGTGGCCCCTTCCTGACAGGTCAGCTGGTTTTGCCTGAATTTTCCATCCTGGAGGATGAATTCTTTCCCAGTGGCCTCTTTGGGTCCCATAGAAAAAACTAATTTGTGGTTCCTGCCCTATTGGTTTTCCTGATAGACTGGGCAGGTCTGACTCTTCACGGGTGAGCATAGATTAGACCCAAGTTGCCATCATATGGTTGCTGTTAGCTTGTAGGTCACACATTTAGAATCATTCTGTGCCTGTGTATGTGTGTGTGTGTGTGATGTAATTTGTAATAGAAGTAATAATTTTTAACTAGTCAGAATATTTATACACACACACACACACACACACATATATTTTAAAGACATAAAATTCTTCAGACAAACGTGATTAATCCCCAGTGTCACCGGATGAATTTCACCTGCTCCCACCACCATCCCTTCGTCTCCTCTGCACGCATCGTTGCACCTCCTTCCTGTTGCTATGGATGCCTTGATTGCATGTTTCTTTCCTTCCTTCTGGCCTCCCCTCCTGGCTTCCCTAAGACATTGCTTCAGCGCTTGCCCTTTCTTGCTCCTGCATCTCCATTCCCTCCACACTGGATTGTTGCCGTCAGCCTGTGAGCATGCCATTCGCTTGTCATCTTCAAAGAGCTCTTCCTGGACTTCACGTCCTTCTCCAGGTGCCCTCACGCTTCCCTCCTTTATAACAAAGCTCCCAAAGAATCTATAATCAGTCTCTACTTCCTGTCTTCTCCTTTAAACCTCTTCCAAACAGGCTTCCCCCTGCTCCACTCCACTATAACAGCTCTTGTCAACCCCTTGAAGGACACTCACGTTGCTACATTCTACGATCCCTTCTTAGTCCCCATCTTCCTTGACATGCTAGGAGGATTTGATGGAGTGGAGGGTCTATGGTTCTGCCTTCTCAGTCTCCCCTCTCCTGACCCCTGAGCTTTGGAAAACCCAGGGCCGGGTGATCTGACCTCTGCCCTATCTGGCTCTCCCCCTGAGTGATCTCATCACTTGTCTGACATTAATGATCCCAAATATGCATCTCTAGTTTAGATTTCTCCCTGGATGAAGGATCCTGTCTGTTGCCCCAAAGGCATTTTTGTGCTAATTAGAAAAAGCTGCCCTTGTCTGCAAGCACTTGACTGCCATCTTCTGGAAAATTTTCTGAGTAAACAGACACGTATCAGATGACTGTGAATGTGAATGATGTCTCCTCTAGCCTGAGAGCCTCACTCTCAGCAGCAGCTCTGTCTCTCCACTTGGGAGGTGTGTAATCAGTATTAGAAGCTTAAAAGCTCCCAAACCAAACTCCTGATGCCCAACCCCCAGCCCTCCCCACCCTGCCTCTTCCCTTCAGTCTTTTCTATTTGAAAATCCTTCTGCTGTGTGAGGTCAAACTCCTTGAAGACATCCTTGATGCCTGTCTTTCTCCCACCCCCCACTTTAAGCCATCAATAATTGTTGGTTTTCCCTTCGGAGTGTATTAGAGTTTAACCACATCTCACCATCCCCTGGTTACCTGGTCCCAGCCTCAGCACCTCTCCCCGGGATTACTCTGATTCCACGCGTCCTCTTTCCCCTTGTCTGCCCCTGACACAGCAGCCATAGTTGCTTCAAAGCTAGATCACATCATGTTTCCCTTGTACCCCAAACCCTTCAAATGTTCTCATCTCAGAGTAAAGAGTAAGGTCTTTAAAATGGCCCACGAACCCTTAACATCCAGGTCTGTCCACAGCTCTGGCCTCTCTTTCTCCCTCTATCCCCTGCATGCCCAAGACCAGATACCCACATCTGCCCAGGCACTCTGCCCCAGTGCCCTTCCAGCCAGCACAGTTTGTCCCTCCCTTTCTTGAGTCTTTGCTCAATGTGACTTCATCATATCAGAGAAGGCGTCTCTGTAAGAATGACCAGGCATCCTTCCGCCCCCTCCAGTGTTGTTTGTTCCATAGCACTTAGCTTCGGGCAGACACATACTGTTTCTTATCTCACTTCTCCTCTTAGAACTTAAGCTTTATGAGGCTAGAGACTTATGATTTCCCCTTTACTATATCCCAGTTTCCAAAATAGTGCTTAATAAATATTAAATAAATAAATGACTACTGGTATTCCCGAATCTGCCTGTGAAAAGATATTTTTAAAAAGACACAAAGTTTTGAGTTGGTCCTGTGTGATTAAAGTCTCTCAATCCCAAGATAAAAGCATTTTTAGGCGTCTAGGAAGAAATTTAAATTAGATTTGAAAATTGCATTGATTTTACAACCTTCTGGAAGGGCATTGGTTTTCTACAGAGACAGCAAGAAGGCGCCATCTAGTGGCAACAAAAAAGAAGTCCACATTTATGTTAATTTAAACTTACTAATAACACTTGAAATGTGAAAATGTCGTCTCTGATCCAAAGCTTATTAACTCTGTGACAGTAACGATTGTGATAGCCATAAGTCATCAATTGTGTATTTTCCACGAATTATATTGAACTTAAAAAATATAATTTAGTTTCTTCTAAATTATTTGTGACTCATTTTTACTTATTAATTTTTCTTATTTTCTGGAATTGGAATAAATTTTGTTCCTCTTTGTTTTTCTTATTGTTTTGTCCTCTACTTATCTTTAAATCCTCATATTCACATGGCACCGAGTGAGGACAAACATGTGAAAGAATGTGCCAAACGATATGGCGATCTCTCCAGGCAAGAATTCTGAAGGCTGCTGAGTCTTTGTTGTTGTATATATAGGTCAACCATTAAGACAATGAACTTTGAGGAGACTTAGCCTTCCCTTTTTCAGAAAGTGGTGTCTATCATTCTATAGGAAATAAGACAGAGGGAAATATATTCATGTCTCTGCATATTGACAAGAAAGACAGAAATTAATCTGTCTCTGACTGTCCTAACATTCTGAAAGCTAAGACATTTCAGTTCTTTGATAAATTAAATCAGAAACTATTGGGTCAAGTTTGGGGGTCTATGAACTTCCCAGTCTTGGGCAGCTGGGGCACAGATGGGAAATCTTTGTTGCCAGAAGGTCTGAGTAGTAATCAGACAGTCAAGGAAAGGTGGGGAGAGAGGCCCAGGAAGGGGAGGAACACTCGGTGAGGACTCAAAGATTAGTCCCTGGCCTTTTCACATGGAAGACTTTGTCTAGAGGGAAAATATTGGACCAGTGTAATATGACATAAAAGAGATTTCATCCCAACATAAGCATTTGTAGTAAGAGTCCCTTCACCCCAGAAACATCTCAGTTCTCCATTAGTGGATAGGTCCAAACAAAGGCTGGAGGGCCTTTGGATGTTTTTGAGCATTTAAGATTCTCTGATTGAAAGACTTTTGAATTTTTTTGAGCATTTAAGATTCTCTGATTGAAAGACTTTTCTTTCTCCCTGCACATATTGAAATCTTCCCCAATCTTCACTATTCAGTTCATATCTCCTTTCCTTTTTTGGGCCCTGCAGCTTGAAGCCATTTATCCTCGCTTCTCTTTTTTATATCAGCACTTATTTTGTGTAGCTTGTGCTAGCTTTTTTTTCTCTGTGATATGATCATTCGCTGTTCCAGTTAATGCTAAGCTACTAGAAGACAGGAGACCACATCTTATAACTGTCTCCCTGTTGGCTTTGCCATTTAATCTTCAAAGGCGAAAATTAAATGTTTCTATAGGGGACGGTGGAGAGGCTGCTCATGACGCCTTAACTGGCATCTGGGTCCAAGATGTTTAGCTTTAGTCTAAGTTGGTGGAGTAATTCTTCAGCTACTTATTAGAGAAACTAAAACATTCATTAAAATTTGTTTCCATGTTTTTGGATGGAACTGGAACATGTTCTCCTTAGCAAAGTATCTCTAGAATGGAAGAAAAAGTATCCAATGTATACACCCCTAATATGAAGCAAATTTATATCTGTCAAGTGAAGGCTACAACCCAATAACTACACAAGAAGACAGGGAAAGGGGAGAGGGAGAGAAGGGGAGGGAGAGGAAGGGGGAAAGAGGGTAAAGGGTGAGATCACACTTGTGGTCCATATTTGAAGGGTCAGGAGAAAACTTCTAAATACGGATCAAAAAAGTTTTCACATAGTAAATGAGAAAATCTCATGAATGTTATGTCAATCAGGCTGATGAAAATATCTCAGATTGTATGTGAAACCCACACACTGTACCCCATGATTGAATTATTGTACACAGCTATGATTCAATTTAAAAAAAAAGAAGAAGAAGAAATCAAGCAAGGGGTGCTCTTTAATTCAAGTGTTGTGAAAGAGGAAAACTGGATTTTCTTTGCCCGAAGCCCGCCGCAAGTCCCTCCTAGCATCTGGTTGGCTCAGATTGGCATGGCCCGCCATTCCTCAACCAATCACTGACGAGGGGATGGACTTACTGTGATTGTGACTTGGAAAAACCACCTGCCATGGAACGCACGCGTGGAGCCTCAGTGCTTCCTGTCAGCAAGGAGCTTATATTGCAAGAATGAAAAAGTGAAGGTGCCTTTGTAAAGCAAGGCTTGGAAGGGTATAATATTTTTTAATTTTTCTTTTCTTAATGTGTATACCTGCTCCCTGTATCTATTGATGCAAGATTTGGAGGTAATTGCAAATGAAGATAAAAAAGTATTTTGTGAGGAGATAATGTGGCTGTTTGACACACTTTTCACATCTTCAGCAGAGAGAGAAAGGAACTGTATTCTGAGTGTCTCTGCATGACCATCACAGTGCTCATTGCCAGTTTGTGATTTCGTTTTGATGCCTCCTCACCATCTAGGTTTCCAAGGTGGGGGCCTCATCCACCAACTGGCTCCCTCACTGTCAGGAGATGACTGCCAGCAGGAACTGGGGCAATGGAAATACTAATAAGATGAGCATTAGCCCCATTGTAGAAGCCCGAGGGGGTGGGAAATGTGTTCAAAGTCACACAATAAGGGTCGCACAATCCCTCAATAAGAGGGATTAGCACCACAGCTCACACAAATCTGATCCACCTTCATGTCATTTTCATCATATCATATTGGTTCCTGAAGACATTTGGTGAATGTCCCTCTTTGCTTTTGCCTTCATTTATAATAGACACAGTAATGATAGTAAGTACCATTTGCTAAGCACTCATTTTGTGCCTGGCAATGTTCCGACTCCTTAAAATCATGATAGCAACCAAAAACATATAACAATCTAATAACTAACTAAAAGTAAATGCAGAGCTTTGTGGAGAAATGTAAAGCTCTTATAAATACTACTTGAAAAGGCTTGAATAACTTAGCATGTACACCATATTCATAAATAGGATAATTTTACATTGTAAAAATATTAATTTCCCCAAACATCAATTCATGGATTTAATGCAGTTCTAATCAAAATTCCCCCAGAATAATTTGACAAACTGATACTAAAATGTATGTGAAAATATAAAAAAAAAAAAATGAATATCAAAGGCAATTATAAAAAAATCAGAGGAGAGAAAGGGTTCATTTTACTGAATATCATGACCTATTACCAAATAATAGCAATAAAAAGGAAAGTGTGGTACAGTCTTAGGAACAGCTAAATAGATTGACAAAGCAGCACCGAGATTCCAGAAACATACCCACAGACATAGGAGACTTGGTGTCATAACCCAATTAGGAAAGAATGAATTTGGTAGATGGGGCAGGGATGGTTCATTGTCAAGGAAAAATTAGTTGGATTCTCTCCTTTATGTCTCAATGCAAAAGTTACATTGTAAAGCCAATCAAAGAGGCTAAACATGGGAGCTCATGCCTATAATCTCAGCACTCTGGAAGGCCAAGGTACAAGGAATGGTTGAGATAAGGAATTTAAAACCAACAGCCTGTGCAACATAGCAAGACCCCATTTCTCAAAAAAAAATAGAAAATATCTGGGGTGGCGCCTGTGACTCAAAGGAGTAGGGCACCACCCTATATGCAGGAGGTGGTGGGTTCAAATCCAGCCCTGGCCAAAAACTGAAAAAAAAAAAATAGAAAATTTAGTCGGGTGTGGTGACAGGTACCTATAGTCCCAGCTACTCAGGAGGGTGAGGCAGAAGGAACACTTGAGCCCAGGTGTTGAGGTTACAGTGAGCTATGATGATGCCTCTGAACTCTAGCTAATACTACAGAGCAAGACTCTCTCCCTCAAAAGTAAAATAGTATTTTTTTAAACATAATCAAAGAAAATTTAGGAAATACATTTGTGACTTAGGAATTGGGCAGGTTCTTAAGCAAAATGTAAAAAAAGGGAAAAGGAAAAAGAAAAATCCTTAACATGAAAACGTGAAGTGTTTTACTAATTAAAATTGAGATGTCTGATCAGAAATCATCTATACATTGAACACATGGGTAAACCATGAAAAGATAGTGTCAGTGTCTGATATTTCAGTTTCTAGAGAAACTCCTGCAAAACAGCAAGATGATTTTAGGAAACTCAATAGAAAAATTAGGCAAATTCTATGAAAATAAAATTAATAGAAGAGAAAACACTAATGGCTAGTAAGTATATGAAGAGATAGCTCTAAGGTTTAATAAGTATGTGAAGAGATACTCAACCTCACTACTAATCAGAGAAAAGCAATTAAAACAACAATGATATGCCACTTTACAGCCATCACATTGGCAAATATTACAAAGCCAGAGAACACTAAGTGCTAGGGAAGAAGTAAACTGAACAGCTGTTCCAAGTAACAATCTCTCAGTACTTAGTGCAATTAGCTATTCATCTACTCAATAATCCCTCTCCTGGATATGGGCCCCAAAGATATTCCCACAAAACCTTAACAGCATATGCATAAGGATGCTTGCCACAGTTCTGCTTGTGGCCTCAAAGATTTTCATGTCCCTATATAATGATCACTAGGGAAATGGCTAAATTCTGTTCTGTGCATACATTGAATTTTAGGCCACAGTCAGAATTTAATTAGATCTATATAGAGCAACATGGAGAGTTTTAAAAATACCAGGTTGAGTGGGAGAAAAGGAGGTTTGGGGCCCAGAACCATTTATGTAAACTAATCAAAAACACATTATGAATAATTATACATCTTGAATCAACTATTACATATATCCAAATAAACATATGAAAAGAGAACTGGGAAAACATACATTACATACAGAAGGTGTCTAAAAAATGTGTACACATTTTAAGAAAGGAAAAAACTGCAATTTTTTGCCAAAATGGCAATACTCAATATATACTGATAACAAAAGATGAATACAAGTCACATTCGAGCACCTCTTGTAATTGTAGAAGTGAAACATGATTCGAGTATTACAAATTTAGTATGGTCTTTTACTTTCTTAAAATGTGTATTCCCATTTCTGGCACCCTCTGTATATTAGTATGTACTTATAGTGTGGGAGAAGAGTTAGAGGGGGAACTGAGGTGGAGAAAAAAATGTAATAAAAGGAAATAAAACTGTGAGGAGCTTCCTCTGATCAGTGAACTAAGGAATATGAATAAATCTGCCCCGTGCCCCTGAAGGAACAAGCTTACTTCCCAAATGGTGGGTAAATTGCATTATCCCATTTCATTCTCACAATGACATTATGAAGCTTGTACTATTGTTCACCTTATCTTACAGATTTGGAAACTAAGTTTCAAAGAGGGTAAGGAACTTTGCTAAAGCGACAGAGCAAGTCAGAGGGTGATTTGAACTAGGCTTGTGTGAGTCTTACCACCAAGTTCTACTGCCTCTGTTCAATGTAGCATCAATAACAAAATGCAAATGCATTAAATTATTTCACTTGCATCTTAGAATATAAGATGTTCACCAATACAGACTTATTTTTAGTTGACTAGCAACATCTGACTAAGCAAAACAGCAACTTGTAAAACAATTTCACAGTTTCTAAGGAAAAACAAAGCCTGAACAAAAACTGTTTCTTGTGACCCATCTCTTTGCATGATACAGCAATTTATACCATAAACTATCTTTTCCCAAATAAGGTGAATAAGATTTTCAATGCCAAGTGTAGTTATATAAGAGCCAAAATCTACATAAACTCAATACATTTTTTTGCACCTTAACAAAAACCTCAAGAGTAAATCTGCCTTCCAAAATGAAAAATGCATTCTTGGGATTTCCTGAGAACCAAGTGTGGGCCAAAATAATGCCTCCATATTATCTATACTAAGTAAGTGTTGAGTAGAGGGCAGAAGGAGGGATAAATGAATGGGTCCGTGTGGGTGTGTGGATGTGTGCATGGATGGCTGAGTGGATGGATGGATGGATGCATGGATGATGATAAATAAATGGATGAATGGGTGGATGAGAGGTTAGGTAAGCAAGGGGGTAAATTTTAAGTATTTTTGCTTCTGTGGCTAGGAACGTTAACAAACATCACCTTCCATGAGCATATCAAAGTGGTTATAGTATTTTACCTTCTTCTAAAAAATACTGTTAAAAAATTTGGTGCCGGCTCGGCGCCTGTGGCTCAACGAGCTAAGGCGCCAGCCACGTACACCTGAGCTGGCGGGTTCGAATCCAGCCCCTGGGCCCGCCAAACAACAATGACGGCTGCAACCAAAAAATGGCCGGGCGTTGTGGCGGGTACCTGTAGTCCCAGCTACTTGGGAGGCGGAGGCAGGAGACTCGCTTGAGCCCCAGGAATTGGAGGTGGCTGTGAGCTGCAATGCCATGGCACTCTATCCAGGGTGACAGCTTGAGGCTCTGTCTCAAAAAAAAAAAAAAATTTGGTGCTATTTTAAGCTGGCATTTTCTCAGCTTTCAGGAAACTTATTAATCTGCCAATGACTCCTCCAGAAGTACAAGTTAGCCAAGAAGGTGGCAGCAGTGTGACTCAGTTCAAAAACTCATCCTACAGACCAAGGACTTTAAAATTTACTTCTTGTTCTTTCTTCTCTGGCATTTCTGCCTAGTCTTGGTGGTTAAAAAAAAAGATGAAGAGAAAACTCATCATTAGCTTAATAAGAATGTCAGCACTTTCAAGCAGAGCTACCTCAGACCCTGGGCTGGGCTCTCATGTTCTTAAGTTTCCTGAAAAAAGATTTTCCCTTGAGGTACCCTTTAGAGATGTCCATGTATCTGGCAGGGTCTCACATGCTGCCTCTGTTTATGACCTCGCTGCCTCTCCCCGCACATGGGCAGTTGTGTCCATGGTGGTGCCACTCACACTGGGAAAAGTCGCCGAGACTCCATAGCAAATGTGCCCATGATACAGACGAGGACTCACAAGCCCAGAGACTAAAAAGTGAAAAATTACAACTCAGATTTCTAAAACAATCAGTTCAAGTTCCATAAACGATTTTCCCCCTAGATCATTTTCACTTGAGCTTTGCCCAGCACCATTGAACAATGTAACTGCTCAAAAAGCTGTAAGGAACTCAAACATGGATGCAGTATCAAAGACATAGACTCCTTTCGTGAAAGTGTCTATGTCTCTTTCTGTATGGGAACCCAGTCTTGTAGAGCCTTCATTAAGAAAGGTGGTAGATTCCTTCAATGTTTCCGTATAAACTACCTATATTGAGAAGTATTAATGTATTAAAGACACTTCTCTTTAGCTTAGAAAGTATCTTCCTCAATTCTCAGTTAAAGAAGGAAATTTCAGGATTATAGGATTCTATTTCACAAATGCTAGTTCTTGGCCATGGATAATTTGCTTAGCTTCCCTAAGCCTAACTTTCTCATGTGTAAAACAGAAAAAAAAAGATTCACCTTCCATTCACTTTCCTCCCATAAGAAAGATTGTTCTTATAAAGACACTCTCATTCAGTGGACAGTTTTTGACAACTTACTCTTGGCACAGCTCTAGGGTAGAGGGCAGAGACAGACCTACAGATAACTCAGGATCCATGAGATCAAGAAACTTACAGGTGACATGGATGCACAGACCAACGATACCACACAGTAAGTGCTGACAGGGAAGGTGAGAAAACTGGATTAGAAATCATTCAGGCCTGAGCTGAAATCTGCATAAGTTAGAAATTACTCAACTTATCTGAGCCTCAGCTTATATTTAATACATTGAAATAAGAATACCTTTCTCCTATTTGTATAAGAACTAAATTAGATATTGCTTGATAAGATACTTAATGCAGTGGCTGCCTATATGGGGAGAACTATTAAGTACTGTGGGAAATACATTATGATGTGAGGGTACATGAACCCAGCACAGTGTCTGACCCAAAGCAGGTGCATTAAAAATGTTAGTCCATATCCCTACCCAAATCATCTTTTTCTTTACAGATAAGATCATTATTAATTCAAGCAAGACAGGGAAAGAGCAAGAATTTAGCATGAGATCTTAGCAAAACTGGGAGAAGATCCCAGTAGCTAGCTGCCTAAACTCTCTCTGGTGCAAAAAGAAGTATAAGTGCATTTGTAAGGAACTACTGATCAATTTGTTCAAGGTAGGGGGAAGACAGGGTAGAGTACAGGCCAATACCATGTCTGCAAAACATGGATACAAGGCAGCCAGGACTCATGCTAGAAATGAGAATTCTTAGCAAGACTGGGCCAAGACCCTCTGAAGAACTATGGATTGGAGCAGTGACTTCAGCCTGAAGACAGCTCATTATGGTGGTGACCACTGTAACAGGTGAGAGACTGGATACCATATTACCATATTGTTTGGACACGAGTATTGCTGCTGTTAACCACGTTCTTCCACACATGAGACTTTCCTGAAAGTTAGAAAACACAAGTATTCAGTACTCTTTTGAAGGTAGGTGCCAGAAACCCAAGTCAAATGGACTCAGGCAAAAAATTAAAGCCTATTAACTTGCGTAGTTGAGGGATAAGAGTTTAGACCTGGCTGGAATCCCGTTCGAGAGGTGACGTTATTGAGAATCTGTCTCCTTCTGTTTCTCAGCTGTTTTCTTCTGTTTTGTCTTCCTTTAAGATAACCAAAAGCAAGTTTATATCTCTTTCTTTATGGAATTCCAATTAAAAAAAATAATTATCTTTCCTAACAGTTGTAGCAGAAGGGTCAGGATTCTCAGTGGCCCAAGTTGAGCAACAATATTTTGATTGACCAGGTATGGGTGTCATAGGTCAGCAGGAATAGATCAGACCCATCTACACCACCTGCCCTGGGAGAAGTGGAACTATTGGGTTTTCAAAGAAAACAGGATGATATTCAAAGAGGCAGGTAAAAACTCTGGGTACTGACACTTTCCTGCTACTGTTTTTCTAGGCATCTATAGCACATGTGAGAACATATTCAGAAGTTAACCAATCTCAGGTGATTTCAGCAGGAGTAAAGAAGAGAAATAGACTCAGAAATGCTATTATAGCAGTTAATTATGTCAAATTTATCACCCTGATTGATCATGCAGCATTTAACCTCAAGAACAGCTGAGCCAAGTTTTTTCTGACAAACATGAGGCAAGGCTTCCAAAAACTACTAGATGTGACTGTAACTTACAAAATGGAAAAAGTAAACAAGAAACACAATTTGATATGATTTAATAAAAGATTTGTTTCCACCACTTCTCCCAGGAACCTCAGCACATTTTCTTTCCCCTGACAGTTATTATCTCTACCTTTATTGAACAAAGAAACCCAGAACACAGCTGCTGAGGATCAGTAAAGAAAATCATTCTTTTATTAATAAGACTGTTATTATCAGAGGAAAAAAATCCATGTTTGGGAGTTTGCACTGAAGTTACAGACCATTTTGAAGAAATATGGCTGACTAGTGCCAACATTATTTCAGGTAATTTCATGATCAAATGTCTTATTAGGTTGTTTAAAATTTTTATAGAGATTGTAAATCAGAACTATTTACTATTTGCCCTAAATATTTAGGTGCTACAGGGAAAGTAGATCAAATTAAAGGGTACTGTGCACATATTTTGCCCTGGACCACCCAGGGATATAAATCATTTCACTGGCGGCATGGAGTTCTTCAGGAAACATGCTCATGAAAACAACACTCAAAGCTCCTTCAGCATTCTCATTAAAGGGATGATCTGGGTTACAACAGCAGTGCCAAGTCCCTTCCATGTTCAAATTGGGGACCATGTGGCAAAATTTAAAGGCTGCTATCCAAAGTTTCCCCCCAGAGATACTGTGGGAATAAGTTTCGAGCCTGAAATAAAAACATGGAATAAGAATGCAAAGAAAGCAGAAGGAGCAGACAAGAAAGGAATCCTTCTTTGTTTTTAGAAACAGAAGGTCAATATCTATCAAACTTGAAGATGGACATGCTTTGATCTAGCAATTCCTGCTTCAGAGATTTAATTTGCTGATATACTTACCTATGTGCATAAAGACAAATGTGACAAGATGTTTAATTCAGCCTCGGTTACAATCACAAAAGATAGGAAACAATTCAAATGTCTTTCAATATGGCACTGATTAAATAAATTATGGTACAGTCTCACAATGGAAAATAATGTGGCCATTAAACAGAATGGAATGAGTCTAGTTGAATTGAAATAGAACTACCCCTAATATATATTGTTAAGTAGGAATAAAAGGTACAGAGGAAGTATAGCATGATGCCTTTTTGTATTTTTTAATGTAGGCAAGTATTCTGTTGTGCGTACATGGAATACCCCTGAAAAGAACCCTATATCTACCTTGGTAGAAGAAAACAGGGGACAATCTTGTTTTCATCTTTTGGTATTACTTTTTAAACTTTTTGCCATATGTGTATACGCAATTTTTCAGAAAAAGAAATAAGGCACCTTGCAATAAGTCTAACAAGAAATATAAGATATCTTGAAGAAAATAATAAAGCTATTTTCTTGAAGAAAATAATAAAGCTATACACAAGATCTCTTTGAAAATGGAGAAGCACACCAAAGCACACCAGCATTTCCTTGTGATATTTTGAATTATTTTTCCATCTCTTCACTATCTCCCTTAATAGAATTATATATACCTTTGAAATCTTCCCGCTGTAGGTGAAATGAACATCCTGAGCACGGACACCAGTCTTGACCATATGACTTGCTGTAGAAATAGTGTTAGTAATAGGATGCAATAGCTCACACTCTGGTATGTGTGCTTCTGTGGTCCTGCTTAGTCTCTTGTACTTCTGCCATCCCCCATGAGAAGTACAACCTCCAGGTAACCATTGGTCCCAAAATAAGGAAATAAGTAGAGCAGACTCAGACCAACCCACAGACTGCAGTTAAGTCAAGCCAAGCCAACAGTGCCCAGCAGAACCAAGGCCTACATGCAACTTTGTGAATGATAAAAATAGTTGGTTTTGTTATAAGCAAGATTTGGGAGAGTGTTTGTTACACAGCTTTATTGCAGCCATATCTGACTGAGGCAAATGAGAAAACTGCATCACTTTATTGGCTTCTTCCCACCTCCACTAGGAAAACGTTCCTGACTAGCCTCACTCCACACTAGACCATGATCTTTTCAACAACAGGAACTGTGTGTTATTCATGCCTGTGTCCTGAGACTTCTGCACAGGGCCTAACACAAAATTCAAGAACACAAAGTATCTTTTCCTGGCTACCACATCTAAGGTAACGACCTCCACCCAACAGTTAATCTTTACCACATCACACAGTTTATTTACTTCATACTCTTAATCATAATCTGTAATTATCCTGTTTTGTATTTGTTTATCTTGTCTCCCTCACTACACTAGAATCTCCCCAGAGGAAATGAATCAATGAATGGGGGAAAGGAATATGTGACTTTCTTACTCAGATTTGCATAAGCACTTAGACACCTGTTTTGAACCTTCTCCAAACTTCTTTGCCTGCCTTCCAAAAGCTGTTCTCACATTTTTCCCAATTCTATAACCCATTGGTCCCCTTAGGAAATCATGTGCAATTATTTGTTGCTGCCCACCCATCGTCCACACTTTTCTTTTTTCTGCAAAATTGTCCATGATGTTTCTTCTGACATGTTCCTCCTTTGTAGATGCCCTTCTCTTCCATCCCTGCTTATCTAAATCTAATCATTTGTATTATTTTGGATTAAGTTCTGCTACATTTAACTACAAAATTCAGAACAGTGGCCTAAATAAGATAAAAGTTTGTTAATCTCTTTTGTTTAATAAATATAGTGATAGTCAGAATAGGACTGAGAAGATAATGTGTGGTTTCAGAAGAACAAGATCCTCCTTACTTATTGATCTGCCATTAGTATCTATTTCTAAACTTGCTTCATAGTCCACAATGGCTGTTGGAGCTCCAGCTATTATGTTATCATTCCAGCCAGCTAGAAAGAAGAAAACTGAAAAAACAGGAAGGAATCTCCTCAGAAATCACACACACCATTCACTTACAGAAAGTTAGTCACAAAGATACACCCGGCTGCATGGGAAATTGTATTTGTTCATTTTGCTATGTCACAAACCACCACCAAAAAACTTGATACCTTAGAAAGCATTTATTTAGTGCATAATTCTGCAAGTTAGCAATTTGGGGTGGGCTCAGCTAGGCAATTTTTGTGCTCTTGGTACATTTCATATGTACCAGCAGTTAACTGCCTGGTTGGTTGGTGCTGGCTAGTCTAGAATACCCTCAGCTAGGACAGCTCTCCATGTGGTATCCCTTCCTCCAGAAGGAAAGCTCTGGTTTGTTTACATGCCATGTGGAAAGGATTCCAAGAGATTGGGAGAGAGTGTGTAAGGTCTCTTAAGACCTAGGCTCAGAATTGGCACTGCTGTCACCTCCATCACATTGCACTGGCCAAAGCAAGTCACAAGACTGGCCTGGACTTGAGGGTGGGGAAATAGATTCCACCTCTGACTAGGAGGAGACACGAAGTCACATTGCAGATGCGTGTGCATCCAGAGAGAGGAACAGCTGTGCAGCTATCATTGCAAGTACTGTTCCACAAAAGTCTTTACTTTGGGGGATAAATGGCCCAGCCAAAAATGAGAGATTCTATTACTATGGAAGAAGAGTGAAATGGATACTGAGGAACAGCCTGCATTTTCTGTGACACCAATTTTTCTTTCTTTTCTTTCTTTCTTTTTCTTTTTTTTTTTTTTTTAAGTTTTTGGCCGGGGCTGGGTTTGAACCCACCACCTCCAGTATATGGAGCCAGAGCCTTAGTCCTTTGAGCCACAAGCACCACCCTCCAATTTTTTTGAAACAGGGTCTCATTCTGTTACATGAGCTAAGGTGCAATGGTATCATTATAGCTCACTCACTACAAACTCAAGTTCCTAGGCTTAAACAATCCTCCTGCCTCAGCCTCCCAAGTAGCTGAGACTATAAGCACTCACCACCATGCCTGGCTAATTTTTCTAAATTTTTGTAGAAGTGGGATCTTGCTGATGATCAGGCTAGTCTTGAACTCCTGGCCTCCAGTAATCCTCCCAAAGTGCTAACATTATAGGCATGAGCCACCAGGCCTGGCCTGTGACACCCAACTTGTAAAGCCCAGTTCAAAATGCACTTCCTCCTCCTGGACATCTTCCTTGATTCATTGAGCTAGAATTCTGACCACCAGAGATTTTCACATGTATGCTTTGTGGCCCTTGTATAACTACACATGGAAAGATATTGCCCCATCAATGACAGTTCAGAGCAATGGAAGGTGAACTTGAACCATCCTCTGAAGCCACCATAAGCTTGGACCCCATCTTCACTGAGATACTAACATTTCTGTAGAAACAAATACTTGTTTTTATTTGAAAGTGATAAAGCTCTTCTCTAAATGGCAAGAGTACAGCATCGTTACTTTTGTTTTCAGCAAGCCCACGCGAGGTACAAAGAATCCACGTGATCCATGGGTAATAAGTCAAATATTGAAATCTGGAAGGAATCCCTTATCATCCAGAACATGAATAGATACACACACTCCTCATAAGAGAGGGTATTGGAAGGAGTCCATGGGTATGTTGGCATATATTTTTCTCACTTTGTAATTTTTTTTTCCTCCCGGTGTGACTGGAATATGAAGCAGCAGCCTAGAGTGCTTCTGGTTAACTAGGTTCTCGTTTGAGAGGTTGCCGCCTAGGAGACTATTAAAAAGAGAAAGAAAGGCCTCTTCTATAAACATTTCCTGCCAGTTGCTGAGAACTGGAGAGGAGGGAGGGCACAAGGGTGACCGCACAGAGCAGGACCATTAAGGGAAGACATCTGTAAATAGGAAGAATACTTGGTCCACATCTCTGGCAGAAGCACCATGAATAGAAGTCTGAGGTACACAAGAAAACCCCTGGGAAGGAAGAAGAAGGGGCAGGAGGGCCTTCCACTGATCCCAGTGGGCCACTGCTCTCCAAAGCAAGGCAGAAGGGCAAAATCCCTGCCTGTAGATGCTTCCAAAATGTTTAAGAAAAAAAATACATGGACTTTAAAAGTTGGATGAGGAGATGACCTCAGCATCTTCTATCAACTCTACAAGAATAATTATAAGAGCTTGTGTTTGTTGGGTGATCACTGTGTGCCAGGCCCACATTAACCATTTTCTATCCATTAATTATCTCAGTTAATCTTCACCACAATGCCATCAAACTGGAGCTGTTGTTTCCACATTTTACCAATGAGCCTGGTAATGCTCATTAGTTTCCCAAGATCACTTTATTAATAAGTGGAAGAGCTAGCTTTCAGAATCAGTTTTTCTGACTGCCTCACCCAGACTCTCGGCACCATCCTGGCCTTTCTTGTCATGACAGTGAAAGAGGACATGTGTCAGACCCTACCAAAGAATCATCTATCTCCAAGATTATCCAGAGACTGATGGATACAGTCTCTTTTTTTTTTTTTTTTTCTTTTTCCAGTTTTTGGCCGGGGCTGGGTTTGAACCCACCACCTCCGGCATATGGGGCCTGCGCCCTACTCCTTTGAGCCACAGGCACCAACCGACACAGTCTCTTTTGTGAAGAGCTCCTAAACTTTGGGAAAAGATAGCTGAGAGTTTCCATAGTACAAATAAGAATGAAGCAACAGCAGGAATGATAATAAAGAAGCAATTATGCTGCTCTAGCCTTGTGCAAACTATCTAGATTGCCTCATTTAATTCACTGAGGTAAGAATTATTATCCCCATTTTAGAGATGGGAAAATAGAGGCTCAGAGAAGTTAAGCCACATGGCCAATATCTCACAGTCAACAAGTAGCAGAGCCAGAATTTAAACCTAGGTCTAAGGCCAGACTCTTTTCCTATTTTTAGGTGCCTCCCTAAGTGAGCATCTTAGTCATTCACTGCTTTCCTCATCTTTCAACTATAAATGAATATTCACTGTGTTTGGAAAATCTTTTAATTTCTGAGATTGGGAGTGCAGGCTAGAAAGAAAACCTTTATGCTTCTGATTTGACTAAAGGACGCAAACTTTAATTTTTTTTTTTGTATTTTTTGTTTTTTGAAACAGTCTCACTGTGTCATCCTGGTAGAGTGCCATGGTGTCATGGCTCACAGCAACCTCAAATGCTTGGGCTTAAGTGATTCTCTTGCCTCAGCCTCCCAAGTAGCTGGGACTATAGGCGCCCATCACAATGCCCGGCTATTTTTTGGTTGCAGCTGTTTACCTGGCCTGGGCTGGGTTTGAACCCACCACCCTCAGTGTATGCAGCTGGCGCTATACCCCTGTACTATGGGCACTGAGCCACAAACTTTAATTTAAAAAAAAAAAATGCAATGTCTGCAAAGCAAAAAAACCAAAGTGCAATAAAACAAGTACCCACAATTGCTCTGTCACAAGCTAATCTCAGAAGTGACAGCCCTTCATGTCTGCCATATTCAATTCATTAAAAACGAGTCAGTAAGTCCAGCCCACACTAAAGGGGGGTTATCACACAAAGGTATGAATGAATAGTGGCAATAGTGATCACTGGGTCCTCCTATAGAGACCACCTGCCATACCGTACATTCCATAAAGTCACACAAACCTTTTGGTCATCCCATCGCCTAATCTCTAACATGCAACCTCTGCTGAAAACCATGGTATAAATTGAGTTCTCCATCATTCTCAAGAATGTAGAATCAAGGTAGAGTTGTGGTTTTCAAGCGTTTTGGTGACAAACATTCCTCAAGTAAAATCTACCTCCATAGGATGACTGGATAAACATACAGTTTTATATTCATAAAACCAAATATACTCAAAGAACAACCAAAACACACAACACCAATGAATAAGCAAAGCATTTTTCTGAGCAAAAGAAGCCAGGAGTAGCAGAGTGGATTATTTCATTTATATGAAACTCTTAGAAAGAAAAATCTAATATGTCATGATAGAAAGTAATTCAGTGGTTGACTGGAGTCAATGTGGGGGTTAAGTATTAACAGGGAAGAGAAGTAAGAGAATCTTTGGAGTGATGATAATGTTCTAAGTCCTCGTTATTAAGTTTCATTAAAATGTGCATTTAAAATGGGCACACCTTTAGTGAAGGTAAAGTGTATCTCACTGAATAGAATTGAAATACACTAAACTTTTCTGATTGCAGAAAGGATGTAGGAGCTAATAGCAGCACCCCCGAGAGCCTCCCTGACCCCACATCCCTAAGTTCACCTCTGCTCACTTCCACAAGTTCACTCCCTCCCTACGAGATCCACTAAGTCTGAGAAACCTTAGAAATAGACAAAGTTGTCTCCTATGTGAACTTGCTAGAGTCCAAAGTAAAAATTGGAGCAACTGCTCATTACACAGAGTATCTAAGCTGAAGAGTTTGCCAACGTCACTTGACAAGCTGGAATCTGGTTCCTACAGAGTGTTCTCAGTACCCCTCTCTTAGCAGTCTGATAAATGTGTGTCTGGAGAGAGAAAGGGAGCACTTCCTGGCACTGCCTTGTCCAGTGAGCTTGGACAAGAAACCCCTCCCACTGGGTCTCAGCTGGGTTAGATCATGGGTTCTCAACCCTGTTCCCTAGGCATCACGTGATAGAATCCATGAGTCTCCCACCAATCCCTTGCACCAAATAAGCTCTTCCTTGCTGGCTTTATCCATTGAGATCTGGTACAAGTTTCTGTTTAATGTTATGGGTTAAATTGGGTTCCCCCACAAAAAAAAAAAAGATATGTTAAAGTCCTAAAATTTGGTACCTAGAAATGTGACTTTATTTAGAAATAGAGTCTTTGCAGCTATAATCAAGTTATGATGAGGCCATGCTGGAGCCACATAGAGTCGAAAATTATGACTGGTGTCATAAGAAGAATCACAGAGGAACGGCATCTGTGACTCAGTGGGTAGGGTGCCAGCCCCATGTACTGAGGGTAGCGGGTTTGAACCCAGCCCCGGCCAAACTGCAACAAAAAAATAGCCCAGCATTCTAGTGGATGCCTATAGTCCCAGCTACTTGGGAGGCTGAGGCAAAAGAATCACTTAAGCCCAAGAGTTGGAGGTTGCTATAAGCTGTGATACCACAGCACTCTACCAAGGGCAATAGTAAGACTCTGTCTATATAAAAAAAAAAAAAAAAGAAGAAACACAGAGACACAAAAGGAGAATGCTATGTGACAACAGAGGCAAAGATTGGAGTGATGTGTCTGTAATCGAAGGAATACTTAGTATTGTCAGCAACCCCAAAGCCAGGAGAAAGGCTTGAAGCAGGTTCTCCCCTGGAGCCTTCGGAGAGAGCGTGGCCCTGGAAATACCTTGATTTTGGACTTCTGATCTCCAGAACTATGATAGAATAAACATCCATTATTTTAAGCCACACCTTGTGGTCATTTGTTCTGGAAGCTCTATGAATTAACAGATAGGACTAGGTGGTTTCTAAATAAGTAAATTGGACAAGTGGAGCTCTGTTTCCCACTCCTCCGTCACCAGGCTCCTGTTTATCATTTTGACAGAGTGAGATGTTTCCCGCCAATATTCAGTAGCTGTGTTATTTGGACAAGCTCCTTAAACCATGCTCCACTTTCTTCATCAGTTTTTTGCTTTGTTCTGTTTTATTTTTCACCCCCTGTGGTTGCTGTGAGGATGAAATGATGTAATGTGTATATAGCACCATACACATTATCCTGCACAAAAGCAATCAATTAGTGCTATAGTTATTCTTTCAACTGGAGACGTTATCTCCCAATAATTCACCAAAATGATGAACAAAAAGGGAAAAAGGAAAGGCACCCCATACCCCATTTCTCAAGGCCTTTTAGAAAATATAGAGTTGTTCCTTTGACCACATTAATGCAAATCTATAATAAAGGTGATAACTGTAGACATCAAGGGAACGGTTACTGTTCAAAAAGGCATGCCACTCAAATGTTACCATGGCAAAACTCTACAATGTCACCCAACATGCTATTGGCATTGTTGTAAACAAGCAAGATAAGGGCAAGATTCTTGCCAAGAGGATAAATGTTCTTACTGAGCATATTAAGCACTCTAAGAGCCAAAATTTCTCCCCAAAACACATGAAGGAAAATGATCAGAAAGAGAAGAAAGCCAAAGAGAAAGGTACCTGGGTTCAACTGAAGCACCAGCCTGCTCCACCCAGAAAAGCACACTTTGTGAGAACCAATGGAAAGGAGCCTGACATCCTGGAATGCATTCTCTATGATAGCAGTTCTCAACCTTTGGTTGGCAACCTCTTTTTTCCATCTGTAACAACGCGGCAATTAGGAAGGTTGATAACCACTGAATTCATGGCATACAGCATAGCACTCGAGAGAACCAGGAGAACCAGTTGCACAGGACCATAAGCTGCTAGAACCTATTCCCCATGAATTTGTGGCATAACAGAAATAGCAAGCTTTGTCACATTCAAAGGAAAGGCACCTCCCTGAGCTGCTGGAACATTTTCCCTATTTATTTGTGACATAATAGATATTAAAAATAAAAGTCTACAATAAAAAATTACTGTAATTATATTTAATTCTGTTTCACAAACATTTTAGAGCACCTACTATGTGCAGGCACTATGCACATTGCTGGGGATATTGTGAGAACAGGGAATGTGTGGCTCTTTTCTTTATAGAACATCATACAATGGGGAAAATAAACAATTGGAAAATTAGATTTGGGGGTAATTAGTACCAAAATGGAAGCATGCACGTTGTAATCCTTGGCAATGTGATTCTTGCCTCATTTCCTACAGACTCCATCCATTCCTGAGTAATTGACAATCTCCTATTTATAAGCTACATCTTATTTTTATTGAATCTTCTGTTTGCTTGGACATCCTACAGCATCCAAGACCATCTGTAACCCCTTCATTATTAAAGCTTCCTAGTCTTAACTTAAAAAAAAAATTATTACATACTATTATTATTACATTAGAAAATGTCATTGAAAAATAAAATAAAATGAGGCCAGGCACAATGACTCACCCCTGTAATCCTAGCACTCTAAGAGGATGAGGCAGGTGGATTGCTTGAGCTCAGGAGCTCAGTATCAGCCTAAGCAAGAGCATGACCCCGTATCTACAACAGACACTTCAGAAATTCAAAAAATCCTCAGTGATTACTATAAAAATCCCTATTCACAGAAATATGAAAATCTGAAGGAAATGGACCAATACCTGGAAGCACACCACCTTTCTAGACTCAAAAAAAGGGAATTAGAAACCTTGAATAGACCTATATCAAACACTGAAATAGCATCAACAATCTCCCTAAAAAGAAAAGTCCAGGACCAGATGGCTCCTCATCTGAATTCTAACAAACCTTTCAAGAGGAACTAGCATCTATATTATACAAAATTTTCCAACCATAGGAAAAGAAGGAATACCTCCCAAAACAGTCTATGAAGCAAATATCACCCTGATCCTCAGACCAGGAAAGGATCCAACAAAGAAAGAAAATTATAGACCTATATCATTAATGAATATCGATGCAAAAGTATTCAATAAGATCTTAGCAAATAGAATTCAAACACACATCAAAAAAATTATACACCATGATCAAGTTGGTTTTATCCAGGGTTACAGGGTTGGTTCAACAGATGCAAATCTATAATACATCACATCAATAAAATAAAAAACAAAGACCATACGATTCTCTCAATTGACACAGAAAAACCCTTTGATAATATCCAGCATCCTTTCATGATCAGAATTCTTAAGAAAATAGGAATAGAAGGGACATTTCTTAAACTAATAGAGGCCATCTACAGCAAACCCACAGCCAATATCATATTGAATGGTATAAAATTGAAAGCATTTCCACTCAGATCAAGAACAAGGCAAGGATGCCCACTGTCTCCACTGCTATTCAACATAGTAATGGAAGTCTTAGCCATAGCAATCAGGCAAGAGAAGGTGATCAAGGGTATCCAAATAGGGTCAGAGGAGATCAAATTCTCACTCTTCGCTGATGATATGATCCTATACCTGGAAAATCCCAGGGATTCAAATTCAAAACTCTTAAAAGTGATCAAGGAATACAGCAACACCTCAGGATACAAAATCAATACTTACAAGTCAGTAGCTTTTATATATGCCTACAACAGTCAAGCTGAAAAAAATATTCAAGGACTCTATTCCTTTTACAATAGTGCCAAAGAAGATGAAATATCTGGGAATTTACGTAACAAAGGACATGAAAGACCTCTATAAGGAGAACTATGAAACTCTGAGAAAATAAATAGCTAAAAATGTTAACAAATGGAAAAACGTACCACACTCATGACTGTGAAGAATCAACATTTTTTAAATGGCCGTACTACCCAAAGCAATCTGCAGATTTAATGCAATCCCTATTAAAGCACCATTGTCATACTTTTAAAAACTTGAAAAAATAGTACTTCATTTTATATGGAATCAGAAAAAACCTCGAATAGCAAATACATTACTCAGAAATAAGAACAAATCAGGAGGTATCACATTACCAGACTTCAGGGTATATTATAAATCTATAGTGATCAAAACAGCATGGTACTGGCACAAAAACAGAGCAGTAGATTTATGGAACAGAATAGAGAACGAGGAGATGAACCCTACTACTTATTGCCATTTGATCTTTGACAAACCTATCAAAAATATTCAGTGGGGGCAAGACTCCCTCTTTAACAAATGGTGCTGGGTGAACTGGATGGCAACCTGTAGAAGACTGAAACCAGATCCCCTCCTTTCACCATTAACAAAAATTGATTCTCACTGGATAAAAGATTTAAACTTAAGACATAAAACTACAAAAATACTAGAAGATGGAGAAACATGAATCCCATGTACTCAAGTTTGATATGAGGACAATTAATGACAATTATTGACACGGTGGGGGTGAGGGAAGGGGAGAGTAGAGAGAGAAAGAATGAGGGAGGGG